>BNST01001474.1:0-75272 GCA_019650275.1 Xylocarpus granatum | reverse complement strand
GAGAAACGAGAAGAGAGAGGACAAAGGAAGAAGGAAAAGGAGAGGAAGGAAAAGAGAGAAAAGAAAAGGAAAAAATATAGTAAAAATTTGTAGAATATTTAGGAACTTATGGGAGAGAGGGAGAAGAGAGGGAAAAGAAGAAAAGAAGAAAGGGAGGAAGCAAGACCAGGTGAGGGAAAGAGGAGGTGAAGGGGGGAAGGTAAAAATACAAAGGCAAATGAGCTGGACATGAAACTGGACACCTGCAACATCTGCGCACAGAAGTCGCTAGCAGAGCATCATCAGCGAGCCAGTTTTCGTCCACCGACACGACTCTCTTGCACGTAGATAACCGAGGACGAAGGAATAACAACGACCCGAATTCTAGGAAATCGTGATCCCTATCGCCCACTCGACTCGTTTGCCGGAGAGATAAATAAGTTTTTTTTTTTTACATTTTTTTTAATTAGAGATAAAAGAAATACAATCTATATTTAAGCAAATTATACATTTATTATAAAAAATGTATATAAAAGTAAATTAAAAAGGAAAAAAAAAAAAAAAAAAAAAAAAAATAATTATATAAAATTAAAATCGCAGGCTTATACATGAAATAACATTTAACATATTTAATAACAAATAATTTATTTAATTATAATATTATCAAATTTGATTAACTAGTTTTTGATTTCTTTATAGTTTTCCAAGTGTTACTAAAAATGCAATTGTGCTTGGAGTTTGAACAATGAAGAAAACACTCTATTAAGACAACATACAACTTGATGATATGTAACATACAACTCTTACCTGAGTCATGGAGTTGTTTCCATTGGTCAATGAACAGCTTCGGCAAAAAATAACGAAGTTTTCGCATGAGAAGTTTTCTGATCATAATGTTCAAAAATTTTTTTAAAAGAATAAAAAAAAATAAACCAAGCCTGTCAATGAATACCTGACCAAAATTCTTGCCATAACAACTTACAGGACTAGTCAAAACAACACAACAAACCCACACCCTTCAACCTTTTGAACAAGCACAACCAAGAATCAATTGATAGGTAAACAGAACCACCGTACCTCAAAGATTTCAAGAGGTCTACCAAAAACAAGTCATTGCAATTTGATTTTAGTAGAACACGTCAGCACTGTTTCTTCTACTTACGACAAGCTGAAAGTTCCTACTCATGATATAATGTTTCTTCGAGGATGTAGCATGACTGAACATGAACCCATTCGGCAAAATATCGTTTCAAACCACCTTCTAATGCCGACTTAGCTAATATCAGTCCCATTGATGATCATTCATGCTTACAGATAGTTGTTGAAAAGTACCTCTCTTTACATTTCTTGTAATTGATTCACCGTTATAGGAAGACCAAACAGAGATCTCGTTCCTATATGGGACAATGTGATCAAAGCAAGCATCCGGAAATCCTACTCGTTGCTTTGGTGTGCTCATAGACCTTGCCTTTGCCTTGGCAGATTGTGTCGCGGCCATATAAGTTGGAAAAACTGGAGAATTTAGGACAGTATCATCAGCTCCAAATGAATTCTTTTGTGTGCGACAAAATGATCTCCTTGGAAATGAAAATGGTGAATTTAATCCATCTTGTGAATCTTGCTTCCTCATATTTCTCACTCTAACATGAGTTGGAATATGTATTTCACCAGAAATCAGATTTGAATTCGCTGCTGGTTTTAATATCTCTGATTCTTTCCAGTGATATGCCCCTGTATCTCCCACTTTCTCCAGCAGAAAGCCCTCTCTTCCATTTTCCCTGTGTGGTACTGATTCTTCCAGCATATGAACATTTCTCCTCTCCTGAAAAAGATTATTATGTTGTTTGCCCAGAGTTGGAGAAGTCAGTTACAAAGTTAAAAGCATTGCACCAAAAGATATTTGAAAGTTAGCATTGATAGATAATGTAACAGCTGTTAAAATGTTCATATTTTTATTTTTATTTTTATTTTCTGGCAATAAGCACCCAAAACAAGCATGATGAAAGAAGAAAAATGAGATAAAATTACCCGGTGAGAATAAGAGTATTTCATCATCCTCTCTCTTTTGGTAGCAGCTTCTTGCCTTCTTAACCATATAGTTTCCATGTCTTCCTTCGACAGAATACTGTAATCCCAACTTCTTTGATTATTGCTTTCAGGCTGTCCATAACAAAAATTTTGTAGCAGACCAAATGAAGGAACACAATTCAGTAACAGACAATGTTGAATACACAGCTGCATCACTTAAAGACATGCTAAGGCTATTACAAGAAAGAATAGCACTAATATTAGACTACATCATTTAATAAACTATGCCTATCTTTTACAACAAACCGTTAGTGGCTAAAACTATTTTTCTTGAAAAACAAATGAAAGATAATAAAATTACATTGAATGTGCATAAAATTCACTGGCGCTATTTTCTTAGCCAGAAAAGATACCTCCCACAATTAATGATATTAAGAATGGCCTCCTCCATATCATTCGCTTGCCTATCATATGTCCGTCGGTCTACCTCTACGATGCTTTTGAACACAACCAAGCATTGAGCAGGTTTAGGTAAAGAAAACGTTTTAAGAAAATGAAAGGTTATCTACACCATCTCATGTACCTTTGTTCCCTCGTCTCCCAACTCCTGTTTTGACCAGATACACTTTTTTTTTCCCCATATTTACTAACTGCATCTTTCCTTTCCTGCTCCCCTGGCTGCTTTTCTGCATCGGACGGCAAGCACTTTAGTGTGGTTATTGTTTGACGTCTTACAGCTCGGCCACGAGCAATAGCTTGAAGCCTCACTAGCCCCTTCAATGCTCGTAGTGCTTTCCTTGCCTGTTTCACTCTCATTTAAAAGTTTATATCAATTAACAGATTAAGCTTATTTAAGCAAAGCCTATATATCACTTTTCATAAATCAGCAGCATCTGAACTCAAACTGGGGGAAAACCCATAACTATTTTGTTTAATTTTAAAGAAATTTCATCTTTCTTTGCTGAAAATCAAACGAAAGAACCGAAGAAAAAAAAAGAATTGCATCAGAAAATTTGGATCATAAATTCTCATTTCATAAACTTGCCAAATTAATTGGATGTAAAAGCAATAGAATTTACAAAACAATTTTCCTTGTTCATTTGTTGATAAATGATTTGAATTTGCCAACTCTCTTGTGCCTGCTTCAGAAGGTTCTCTTACAATTGAAGAATATAATTTGATGTAGGAATTACACTTGATTGTTTCAGGGAAATAATGGATTTTAAAGGGTTAAGTTAGATACGTAACTAGATTAAAAGTGTTGAAGATAAATGAACATAATCTAATTAGAAGAGAGATTCAAGAAACGCACTAGATGTGCCCTGAAAGCACTTTGAATCTTAATGGCAGCCAAGGTTCGATCTTTCTCAGTGAAATGATGGTAAGATTTAGAGGTGCCCATCAGCCGAACAACCTCGGCTGCAGCATGAGCTGCAGCAACTGCAGCCTCAGCAGCAGCAGCTGTTGCAATGGCAACACTCAAAGCATGCTTTCTCTGCTCTTCTGTTGCTTCATTCAATGTCCCTTTTGCTGCAGTAATTGCAGGGTATTGTCTAAACTTAATCTTTCCAAAAATCCATTTCCACCTCTTTGATTTCTGTAGGTAAGATTAAGAAATTCATCTCTACTCAAGATTTAAAACACAGAAAGAATGAAAATCCCTGGTAAGCATAGTGTAAATATACCTTATCTGTTTTCGTTTTCGCATCAGAAACAAAGAGTTTCTTCATCCAACCAAACCAGCACCTCTTCTTCGCCATTGAATATTCTGAAAATTGCTTCAATCAAATTTGGTGTCCATCTTCTATTCTTGAAGCACACCTTACAACCCTAAAGCTACTGTCATGGATTCAAAATTCACAGAAAAATGCCAAGAGTAACTAACATAGACAGTCTTTTTAAAGAACCAATATAGACCAGCACAAAAAAATCACTCTCGATCTTACATATCATCAACTCCAGAAGTAATATCATTGACCAAAGTGAATTTCATGCTTGAAATGAAAAAGCTTTATCTGTTGATAATGATAGAAACGACTGGCAATCCATTGAAATCATCGTGGTCTCTTCATCAACGTACTAACAAGTCTTTTCAAAAGCACGAAAGAAATCAAGTAGGAAGAGGAAAGTATGCATACCAATTATAATAAGTCATTGGGTCGCTCTTTCCCAAGGAAATAAGTGGCACTTGCAGGTGGGGATTGAGTGATGACTTATGAAGCCAGACGTACAGACTCCTAGCTCTGCTTAACTTCCACGGGGTCCCTTCTCTTTCATCTCTCTTTCTCTCACCATTGTCACTGTCATTCACAACTGCTTATGACGCCTTCTGTTACTGTCAATTTACCAAATTGGCCCCGTTCTGTGTTAATTTAAATAGCATGTAGCATGCGCCTTCAATCTTTTGAGATGAGTACAATTATTATAAGTCACACCCTCTTCATTTACGCATTAGACAATTTCCACCACCCCTTCAGCCCTGATTAGCGTGAGTCCATACTCCTCTAAAAGAAATCCTCTCCAACTTAAATAATCGAAGCAAGTCACAATAGCTCTAATGCAAACAACTAACAGTCCCCATCCCATAAGTTTTTGGAATACTTGCATCTTTATCTATTTACTTGATTTTCATTTTTATCTTATCTACTTCATGTTTGTATTTTATGCTAACTTTTTGTAAAGGTTAATGAAATTTTCTGTAGCATAAAATACCGATAAATTAACGGTGTCATGTGAACAACCTTATTACCCCTACATTGAATCTAGAGATTCAAAATTAAATCCAATGTGTTAGGCAGGCAGTTTGGTTAACACAATCCCAAAGGAGAGACTATTGCCTGAAATTAGCTGAAAGTACTTTCTGTTCCTCCCCCATTCAGGCGCTGCTTCTTAGAAGAGTCATCGAAGTACTTGTTGGTCTATAAAGCCTTTTAACTAGTTGTATTAAATAAGAATAATATTCTCAACAATAGCAGAAGCCATTATATAATTAATTAGTACCCACTGATTTTGCCTTCCCCATGATAAGTCATGCATGCATTCAGTAATAACTTAGCCAAATATTGACCAACAAGATAAATTTGAAAAAAAGAAGAAAAAAAAAGGGGGGGGATTAATACAAACTTTATCACTTGCTTTTCCAAAGTGTAGCCAGCAGAGTGAGGGTCATGTGGCTTTTGAGCTGTTGATTGCCCCGGAAGAGAACTAATTAACAAATGTCTAAGAGTTTGGTGAAAACCTTTTGTTGACGAACTGCATGCTGCTCTTATAATTGATATCATCGTATATAATTAATTCACAGGGGGAAAATATGTGGCTTTTGAGCTACTCAGTGGCCCTAGAATTGGAGAGTGCAATGCATGCATTCTATCATCAAAATTTGAGGATTACTTAAAAACTATAAGGATGAACCCCATTATCCTAACATTCTTTTGACATCATATATTATTATTATTATCCAAAATCGATTGTAAACTACCTACCTTATGATTTTACTAAAATACAATTAAAAAATCTCTTAATTTTAACATTTTTAATGTCATTCTAAAAAATTTTAAAATTTAGGTATCAAATTAAAAAAAATTAATACATGTACTTAAAAATTTGATTCTTTCAACGTTAATATAAAATAATTTCATATTAAGTTTTAATAATTTCTTTTCAAATCAATTCTCCGGCTAAGAGATAGTTGATATTGCTTCATTCATTTAAAACACTAAATTCACTACATTCAATCTCTCGGAATAGAATTAATATTTTTTTTGTTTTTGTATATTTAGAAATTATCTTTAAGCATTGATTTGCATACAATGCAAATTACAACTAATTTGATATCGTGAAGTTGAGTGAGAGTAAAAACGATCGACTTAGATCGATCATGTTTGAAAATTTCATAAAATAAAATCATTTTAATTATGTATTTAGATAATTTTAGATCATTTTAAATTTATAAAATATTAAATTATTCTCGCTTTCTTGATAGTTAAATATAACAGATTTTGTTTTAAGGATTAAAGTTGATCGAAGCAATTAAGATGTTATTTTTTGAAATATTAAGAATGAAAATGAAATTCTCCATTTCCAATTGATGGATAAACAAGTGTTTATGGGTGGATTAAATATGATAAAACTTTGATATAAAAAGATTAAATATGCAAATAATCATGATTATTTTGAAATCAAGGAATTAATTAAAAAGAACCTACCAACCTTGTAATCAAATTAAAATTACATTAATCGCAGTTACATCGATGCTTTTACTTGCTTCTCATGACACTTTATATAAGCTGCCAAAAAGGGCAAAAAACAAAAACTATTAAGAAAACAAAGAAAAAATTAGAGTGATAATTAAAATTACAGTAATCATTAGTGTCAATATGATTGCATGCACACTCCCCATCTGCCAACATCGATGAATTTCTGTGTATGGTAATTGTTATTACCATAATATGAATAATAAATTGAAGTATCATCATTGCATTGTTTCTCTTATGACTTGTTTTCAATAATCCTGTTGCCTGCCCTTATTAATCATATCTACACAGCTGCGGAGTCTCAAAGCTGGTTGTTAAGAAAATTGTATACTGACAATTTGGGTGTAGGATAATAAAAAATAAAAAATTAAATAGAAAGAAATTAAAGAAGAGAGCAGAGGTCGGAGGGTCTGCAACAAAGAGTCTCGGAAGAAAAATACAAGAGTTTCCATACCATGTGAACTTGCATAGGTTTGGACTGAACTCCTCGTTTAAATAGGATAGCCTAATGAATTAACACTCCAACTCATGTAAAAATATAAATAATTAATTATAATATTTCAAAACAATTAGTAAAAAAAAATTAACAATAGATAAGATGATAGTTGTGTATATGTCAAATATAATAATATTTTAATTAATTAAAATTTTAAAAATATTTAGAATTTTTTTAAAAAAAAATTTTATAAACCCAATATAACATGATGCAAATTTAATAAAGTTAACGAAATTAGATCGATTTTTATTATTATTTTTTAAATTAGACACATTCATTGTATATGACACGAAAATTTATTATTTATACAAAAAAACAACAATCACTAAAATCTTAAATAAAAAACACAAACAATATTTTAAAAATTAATGATTTGTAGTATAGAAAAGATTTGAGTTGATTTTAGTTCTTAAGATGCATATTTAACTTATTATTATTATTATTATTATTATTATTATATGTTTATATGTATAAATAATTTTTAAATTTAGGAGTTTTTACCGATGGTATACCAAAGTAAAATATGTATATTAATGAAAATTTTTTAATTTTTGTTTAGTGATGAATAATGCCATTAATTAGAGTAGAATTGTATGAATTGAGTTACAAAAACAACAAATAACATCAATCAATCGCCTACAATGATCAACGCAGACAATGGTTAGTTGAATTTTTTTTTAAATAATCTTTTAATTTATGTAAATAAAAGTAATACGGTTCTATTTCAATAATTGATAAAATAGTAAATGTATAAATAAAAAATAATAATTTTAATAAATCAATAATGGTAAAAAAACAAATAATACTTATGAAATTAGTTAGGGAGATTTTCTATTACCCTTTCAAATTCTATTAGTTAAATTCCCCTGTTGGTTCAGAACACTCAACCAACAGATGTCTGCTTGGGTTTCAAAGATGAAAAGATATAGTGAAGTCCTATCTATGGTTGAAATTAGTTAAGGCAAATCATAAAACAAATCCTATAATTTTGAAAAATACATATTATTTAATAAATTTTTAGTTATATATATATATATATATATATATTGTTGGAGTTTTGTAGTAAAATGACCTAATTTAAAGGTTTGTTTTTAATGATAGCCTAATTTAAGAAATTTTTTCTAATCTTGGTGAAAAATATAATTTTTGGATTAAAACTTTTCTCTTTCATTTCTTTAGTCTTACTTGCTTTAAATCTTTGAAAGAAAAGACAAAAGATTGGAGGCATTTTCTTTCAAAATTAATTTATTTGGTTAACATTATAGAAAATTTTGAAACTGGACTAAAATTTAAAATGGATTTCAATATTATGTTATTTTGCTATAAAACCCTTATTTCTTGTAGTTCAACCCTATACAATTAATAGAGCCTAACTATAAGTACTATAAGTTCAAAATTAAATAAAATTACCAAAAAAAAACCTAATCATTTTTCATGATCTTCAACTTTTTATTAGTTTAGTTGATAACATATCAGTGATGAGGCATACCACAAACATTCAGAATGTTTCTAATTACTGCCAATGTATCACAAAAGCAAAAGGCAAAATCAAAACCCACCATTCATTAACAGATTATCAAAATAAGTACATTCACATTTGCATTTCAAACTTTTTGTATGTATCATACAAGTTAAGAACTCAAAATAACTTGGCTATGTACAGAACCATCTTCCATTCTTATCCAAGACTTGAGAGAGAAAGGCTGTTCAGTAATCTCCAGAATTCTAGCACCTCGAGGCCAATTTCCATAGCCACCATAACCAGTATGTCTAGCAAAGCAAAGCCATTGCTTTCGGTAGGGGCAACACCAGTCTAATCCATGGTTGTGTCCTACAAACACTGCCTGCATTCCATGTGAAAGAGAGCATATAATTCAATTGGACCCACTACCTTACAATTAAGAAAAAAAAATTGAAAGGCAAAAGTCATAGCTTCATTACAATTTCACCTATCAATATTCTAAACCACACAAAGGGTGTGGTCCCTACTCAAAGGATTTCACAGAAAGAAGAAAGAAACGAATCGTCACAGCCAAACATTATCTAAATGAAAGTTTCCATAATCTCATTCAATGGTCTTTTTCCACCTTTATGAATTTGATGTTAACACATATGAAAAATCCAAGTCAATTCCACCTTGCAATTAATTGACATCAAACTAAGCATTTGGGGTTTAAGTGCCAAATCAAGGAGTATGTACAAAAACGTGACCAAAGACATTTCTTGAGATATGGGGCAAGCAATTTGGAGATGTTACGCATTAAGGCTCCATTAAACTGAGGAAAAATTATGGAACAAAAGACTTGGAATGTTCCATAGACACTCCAATCTCAGTCTAGGTAGATAACATTTAATTCTTACTCCATGCAGTAACAGCAGACAATGAAAAACTATCAAATCCTTCAAGAAACATCAGAACAGATTCTTTAAAATTTCAGCGGAAGAAAAAAAATCCCTTCTACTTCTTAAGTTTCCCTGTTGGTCCTTTAGCAAAAGATTGTTGTTTCTTGAGAACATTTCAGAGATTAAAACATGCCTTAGAAGTTACTTTTCTTCCAGTTTTAAATGCCATGTCAAATAGATTATGAGAACCAGTTTGAAAGGATTTAGTTCTTTTAGCCTAAAACAAGTTTGTTTGGTAGTAACCATACAGCGATCCAACTTTACATAGGCTTGTAACACCACTCTTTGGAAACCTCAAAACAACCTTAAGGCACCAAAGTGATTCGGTTAATTGTCTACTTCTAGTTACATGTGTTATTATTTTCACCAAGCCAAAAGCTTTGTCATTGAAGAAAATTTTAATTCAGCCATCCTAGTCATCATTATTGCATGTGCTTGTACATGTACTTACATATGTAGATTTTGAGCTTCCATAGACATGCGACACTTTTCTATGCATGATGTCATGCAAATAGTTGTCAATATAAATGAGCAATTTTCATTCTTACCTTGACAGAAGATCTTTTGATGAGAATTTTCATCATACCCATTTCAGCTTCTTGAGCTGCAACTCTTTCCTTGTTAATTGAACCCACACAAGGCCTGCGAACTCTAAACTTCGGAGCTACCTTCTTGTAAGCTCTACTTGGTATATGCCAAAAAACTATCTCAGGAACCCTGTTGAAACTATATATCATTTCATTGAAGAGAAAACAAAGGAAACAATCAAAAAGAAAATACTAAACCTTTCAAATTGATTTTTAATGGGAGTCCTTTTAACTGATGAACATCAAACTCTCAATAGAAACCATTTTGAACTTGTTAAAGTTACCACTTAACCTAGAAACTTAAGCTTGAAAGTAAAGATCAAGAAGCTCTAACTCCCCCATCATGCAAGGCAAATGGACTCACTCAACCAACTTGTCAAGTGGATCCATACACAGAACACTTTGCTATGCATTAACACAAGACCATAACAAGATCGTAGGGTCAAACATGGCTTTGATACCAAGTAAATGCACGACCTAAAAGCTTAAGATTATATGTTAGGACATAATGATACTAATTAGAAATTCTTTTGGTTTCCAAGAGGAGGTAAAACTTTGGAAGATTTCATTTTAACACATTCTCTGGGAGTGAAATGAATAACTAATTAGTATTTAAAACATTGGTACAATACATCCATCCTATCTAAAATCTCTTTCAATAGGCTGTCTACCTTGAATCAGGATTGATCTTTTCAGCTCTATGTTGGAACCATTCTGCTTGGGCACTTGATATAACTTCAGGGTAGGAGCCACCACCAGAATCTAGAAAATACATATAGGCCACAGCCCTCAATGGATCCTGTGATGATGAAATTTGGAGGACATAGTTGGAAACACTTGGCCATAGATATTTAGGACCACTTTTAGATCGTGAAAGCATGTTTGAATCGGTCTCTTTCTTCATCAGCTCCACACGATGTGTACCTCTAAAATCACAGTCTTCTTCCCCTGGAATGCATTTTATGACTTAGGAGAAGGAAATATCAATTAGCAATAAGAGGTAGATAATACCTTATAAAGCATTATCAGTTTTGTATACAAGTCCACTAATTGACCGCGATAAAGAAATCATCCCTCCTTTAGCAAGCATGGAAAAAAAAACACATAAAGAGATCACAACTAGAAGTGTGAGCATGCAGTCCAAAGGGATCTTCATCAAAATATGAAGAAATGTTGAACTTACAAATCTGACTGTCACCCTTATATTCTCACTTATCTTGACAAAATTCATGATCAAATGAATAACATATTTGATTGCCAACAACACTTATTGACCATATAATCCAAAATGACATCATTTCCTTCCAATAATTTATTGATTTTATGTAATATGTATGCATGGCTTCTTTCTTTAGTTATGAATAACATTTCCTCTTTAAATAAAGTAGTCTTTCATGAACGTTCTTTATTTAAATTAATAATATCTGCTGGTTAGTCAAAAATACATAAAAAAGAGTTTTTGTCAATTTAAGCCATTTGAATAACAAACACAATCCCACAGAATACCAGCAACATGATTCAGCAATAGGCCAGTCATTGCCTAGTATGACAGATTTTTACCAACTAGCTGATCCCATATTTCAAACTCCAAGCTGACCTGAGTATGATGAATTGACTGCAGGGCAGCGGAGATGTGGAATTCCAGGGGCAGAAAACCACTCTAATGGCCACTCAAATGGTGCATCATCATGGTTTCCAAATATACTAGCCCATGGTATATCCCTTTCTCTTGTTGGAGAGATTGCTTGATCCCAATACAAGCTTGCATTTGCAATTGGTATGTTGTTGGCTGTAATAACATCTCCAAGGTATATGACAAAATCTGTAATTTCATTCAGTTCATTTCAGAATAAGGAGTGGGAAAAAGAAATAAGTGAGTTGTAGGAACGTTTAATATCCATTTACATATTAAGGGCATAACTTTTCAAAATTGCTTTTCCTTTCTTGCAAGGCATTGTCATTAGTTATGCTGACAACTTGTCAGATGAGATCAAACTCAATTACATAATTATGTCAAGCTACTTCCCTGACTTAAAATTCTGCCAGCCCCTTTCATGACAAACTCATTCTCATATAGCACAAGTGAAATATGAAATAAGTTCAAGGAAACTTGCACTCTATCATGAATGAAGACTGCTGTGAAATTGCAATAGTATCTTGAACTCGAACCTGTTTAGATTCTAAATGCCCGTGATTTACCCAACAAAAATGTTACATGCAACTTTACCTAAATTATAAAGTCTTGTAAGGGTTTAGTCAAGTTATTTGATTTACATAGGTTATTTGAGTCTAGGTATTCCCCAACTTTTCCAGAGCCATTTGAATTTAGGTTTTCAGATTAAAAAGAGCAAAAACAAATTGGAATTCCTGGGTTTGAAGAGTTCGAGAGTGCACCATCCCCCATTTTTTCAATAATGACATCTTTTGTATTTCTTTGCTTTGGCTTGTATATAATGTCTCTACCGTCTCTGAACTCAAATCACACCAACAATTTCTCTACCATAGAAAATGCTCTTGACAACAGTGTAACCAGTCCATGCCATTTGCATTCTTTATTGATTTGCATGCAGATGGCAATTCTGCTGGCAGCAATTATGACTCTGAAAGGTGTCTAAAATATTATGAGTGAACTAATAAGGATCGCCCTAATGGATGCCTTCACCCTTTAGTGGTTGAGGTGAAATCAAACAAAAAGCCAAGAGAAAGGTATGTAAAGAATATTAGCTAAGTTAGAACATAAATGCAGCAATATGAACTCAAATGTAAGAAAAAAGGAGTTCAAGGCAATCCACAGATATTGGTAGGATAGAGATCCATGTATGCTTCAAAAGAATCAAAACAGAAGAGGGGGAAAAAATGCTCCATTTGATTGCCAAGTGAACCATCATTATAAGACAAATTAAAGCAATCAAGAAGACCATTGGCATCTCTGAGATTAGCAATAGTATTCCAAAAGACCAATTATGCGACAATAGAGAAGCTGTGTGAAAGCTCCTCCAAAACTATGCCGTTGATATGAGATCATGTGAACCACAATGCAATATTTTTTCAACTATGAGATGCTAAACATTCTGAATTTGACTAGTTGAAATCATTTACACAAAACATGAATAGATACATTTTATTTGCAGTATCAATAGCAAACTTATGCCAATGCCCCTTGTAGGAATAGCTCTAGTTTGCCAAATAGAAACTTATCGCACCATTCATGTCAATATTCACAGCTCATTCACTGGGGACACTAAATGCCTACTTATCTTCTTACAGCAAGATCATAAAACCCACATTCTCCTGTGTATCGGTTAAAAGAAAATAGACAATTTAGTCATTCATCCTTATTAACTCAGAGAATCCATGTACAATTTTTGTGCAACCAAACTTAGGCTGAAAAAAAAACCCACATCAAAACGCAAATTCTAATATTTTCCTTTACTGCTCTTAAGGTTTGAGCTACGCGTTGGCTACTTATTTCATTTCACCACTAATTTCCAGCAAAACTTAATAAAATATTCAAGTTCAAATTCAATGAGAGATCACCTGGAGTTTCCTGATCAAGCACCGTAGACATGACCTTGGTAGAGTTAACATCTTGGCGTGGTCCCCAATCCGTCCAAGCGCTCTCTCCAAAATGCAAGTCGGCGAACAGAGTGATTTTGAAGGGTGCACCTGCACGCATCCGAAGATCATTTTCGGCCGTTGTTCGCAGTCTGACGGTCTGCTCGGGTTGATGATGTTGATGACCGAGTACGACGGTCAATAACGCATTAAAGCATACATAGAGATCAAGTAACCACAGAACTGTGAAATGATTCGAGTACTTCGTCATGGTCGAAGAGGAAAAAGTACAAAGCTAAAGGTGCACCTTTAGGCGCTTTGTTTTCCACGCACAATTAAAGTACATTATGTGGAAAAATATGGATGAAGCCCCTTTGATAGAAAGAGCTCGCTAGGAAAAAACCAGGGGGCTGGTAGCTACACATTGATTTTTTCTTTTTTGGCAAGTTTTGTTTAGCCGTATGCATCAAAAGGTTCCTGTACGGCTCCGAAGGAATAACTTTTTTAGGTCAACCAGATGTACAGACAATATATATGGGATTGGCCGCCTCACCAATAGATGAAACACAGTTGTACAGTTTTCTAATTACAATCCTCTTTGCACTACTCTCTCTACAAATAGATTGATGCAATGGTTCTATGCAGCAGTAGCACAACTGAGTCGCTAGCTAGGAAATGTAACACAAAATAATGAATTTACTACCGATCGATATTCAAGAACTTACTGTCAAACAAACACGCCAGCAACCACTATAAACAAATCCAGCTTAGGATCACGGACTGTTTGGAAAAAGTGTTATGTTGCGGAAAACAGGCAGTCTGTTTCTTCTCATCACGTTCCCAGACATATCATCCTCGTTCTGTGCTGGTGCAGAATTATGATTTTCAAACTTCAAACCTTTGTTTGGAAGTGGGGATGAAAAGAAGTGACCTGTTGATGGTGGCTTTTGTTTCTGATCAAAACATAAAGAACGCCGTACTGTTAGATTCCTTGATGGTAAAGCAGAAGTTCTCGACGTCAGATATCCACCCTTCAGATCAAATGAGTCTTCAAGCTTTTGGCTTAAATAGTCTATCTGATTCTGCGGACAAGGACTTGGGTAAACTATGTTGGAGTTCTGATTCTCATCATTAAATTCTTCTTCGTCCATATTCCAACCACCATCTAAATAGCCTCTCGGGTTTCTTTTGGCTAGTAACTCTTCCTCTTGTACTTCTTCTTCTTCTTCGACCATATCTGCCCAACTTATTTTATCTTTAGCTTTATAGCAATCCGGGCCTGACTTTGGTGTTTCTGCAATGGGTTGATGCATGATCTTCTCACCGGTGGGATTTCTGAATCCTCTTGCAGCACTATCAACAACCATGGTTGGTTCTGTAGACAATGGTGCACCTGAATTACTCTCTTCCGGTGATAATTTCTTCTGGTCATCATGCTTTCCCCAAGTATTGATTTTCTGGATTTCATGCAAAATTTGCTGTGAGCCAGATTCTGACGATAATATTTTCGTTTGAGCAAACCCATCATTTTTCCAACAAGTATTTTTCCAGTCCCCACTTGCCGCTGCTGGTGAAGGAGATTGTTCCACTGCTTCATCTTTCACCTCAGCAATCTCTCTCCATAACCTCCCTGTCCAGTCTTCACTAGTAAGTGATGGCAAAGTGGTTCCCACATTCTGCGATCCACTCTCCCACTTATCTTTATTTGAAACTAGTTTTTCTGGCTTGACATTCTGGACTGCATGTGCTTGCTGTTGCCCATTCTCAGTGGTTATGGTTTGCTCAAATGTTAGTTTGCGAATTGAACTGCAAATTGATTTCTCATCCCATTTTACTCCTCTCTGATCTTTGATATACCCACATGAAGATGATCTTCTTGGCTGTGTAAACAGAAAAGCATTTTCAGTGTGCCCTGTTTCTTCATATGATTGGTTGATTTTTGAACCATCCCATCTTTCCTTTCTTCGTTCCTCGTTACTAAACTCCCTTAAAGTTCTTCTTGGTTGGGTATGTAGAACTTCAAAATTCCTTCCAACAGCAGCTGGGGATGAATATATTTCCTGGTTCGCAGAACTTACTCCTATTTCAGACGATCTACCACAGTTTTCCTTCGTTGTACTGGCAAAACCAGATCTTCCAAACGGATTTTCGAGATACAAACCTTTCCTGCAATTATCAACAAACGAATATTGTGAAGTTTCCTTTTGTGCAGATGATACGCGCTTTGAAATCCCTTTGCCATGGCCCAAGAAACCACTTTTATTCTCCTGGTAATTTTGAGAATAGGCTGTTCCATTCTGTTCATTTAGAAGCATTGTTTCTTCATCATGTCTATTTCCCAAGCTGCCGGAGACACTAAAATTAGAAACAATATTTTGGCCTCCACCAGTTGAGCTAGTAACCGGTAAATTCGAGTTTCCATTGGCAGACAATGGAGAAGGTCTTTGGGTTTCCTGGTCATCCTCTTCTTCCTGCTCAGTCAGTTCTAACACTGATGCTGATTGTAAGTTAGTTAGCATCTGAGTGGCACGCTCAAAAGATTTAGCATAAGAACAATCCATTTCTCTATTTCCAGCTGAAGCTCTTACAGCCTGAAGCAGAGATTTTGCTTCTGTTATCCTGTTCCTGTTCATCAAGCAGATTGCGAGATTGCATTGCTTGTTCCTGTCCACTTCTAGAGACAGCGCTTTCCTGTGCCAAGTATCATGTTAAATAAAAAAAATGCACCTCTTTTCTTCAGGATTGTATGTCATAGTTTTAAATTCCGGTCAATGATAGAATTTACCTGTAATATTGTTCAGCGATTTCATAATTGTTTTGCTGCAAATAAGCCCAAGCCAAGTTTCCCAGTATTCTGCATGATTAGACAACCAAATTCAGTTTAAAGTAACAAATATATCGTTAAAATAACAAAGAATAAAGAGAGAAGCAATATTCACCTGGATCTTTCTTGTTCAATAGTTATTTGAATCTTTTTCCCTTGTGATCTTGCCATCTTTGTCTTTGCTCGACCAAAAGCTATACCTTCTTCAATGTTCTTTAATTTGTGTTGGAGCATTTCAATCTCTTCTTCGATCCTCCCAGATCTCTGCCAAAACCAAATAGTAATAATAAACCACTAGGTCTTCACAACTAATCATCATAATAGCCTCATTGCAACTATTTGATTTAGCTGCATAACATGACATGTGACCAGACTCATCAAAATAAACAAGAAATGAGCAAACAAAATTTAACCAGTATTTTTCAGCTCCATAATCACCCTTATAATGATGGATATGCAAACTCTATCTTACAACTATCTAAATTTTCCATCTCATATGCCCATTCAATAGTTAGTTTCAACCCATTTGCTCATTCCCCTTTAGAAAAGTTTTAAAAAATTTAAAAAAAGAGATTACCTTCACCTTCATATATTCCACAAATGCAAAGCTGGTAGGATATTTTACCTTACCCCAAAGTTAGGATTATTATAGTCTTCAAATAATCATCAATCCTTTATTTCGAAACATAGAGAAAGACATTCAAATAATGAAGCCACAGTGATATCTGCCACCCTCAGACTAGAAAGAATTTACATGTCACCACCATCTTCCAAAAGTGATGGAAGAAGTGCTAGAATAGAGGAAAAAAAATTTAACTCGTTTATACTTTAGAAACTGCGTTTTGGCACAAATTTAATTTTAGCATCATAACGCTTGTTTTCATTGACTTGTACTTGTGCATCATAATTTTTTTTTCACAAGATCTGATCAATATTCTCTAAAACTGAATCCTTTTCAGATGTTACACAATAAATATGGCTATATAATTTTACTTGTGTGGGCGCACAATACATGCTTTCAGAGCATGCGCTCTCAATTAGTTGTATAAGATTATAAAATCATCAGTTAACTTTTCCCATCTCTCCTTCTAAACTAGATGTAACATGTTATGACCCTCCTCTCACTATTCCTATATTGTAACGACATTATTCAACTAATTTATCAACAAGAATTTATCAGAATGAGAGAAAAAGTCAAATACTGAGACTAATTGGAGCAAGTTACATAAACAATGCAGTAGGAAAATTTCTTACATTCAGCCATCCAAACCAGCAACTCATATTTACAATAAATCAGCAAATGGAAGGGAATGACTAGTGAAATATAAGCGAACTATCAGAAGAGAATAGTGACTTACTTTGTAAAGTTCAACGAGGACATTGTCAAGAGATTCCTGAGAATCACAAGGGCAGAGGTGACGAAAGGACCTGATCGCTTCAATTGCCTCATCTGATCGATCCAATTGTTTCATCACAACAGCCATGTCCTTCAAGGCACTATCGACTCGGTCCCCAGCATTTATAGCGGCCCAGAACATGGAAACTGCTCTACCTGGATCTTTGTCTATCAACTGTATTTGAAGAACCGAAGATCAGGAAGAACAATCAGAAACAATGGTAATACTAAAAAGTTAAACATTGGATATTATGCTACAACTAATGTTAATATTAGGTCTCTATCAGCAATGAATTCACCCCAAACGCAAAACAGATTGCTCTGCTTATTTTCAGAGCAATCATCTCCATCAATCATGTCTCAATAAGCAAAATGAAGAAAACATAAAAATAAAAGTTCATTTTCATTTTCTTGAAATTCTTTCTTAAACTAAACATTAAATATGGGGAATTGGTAGTACCAAGTAAAATTTACTGGAAAATTCAAAGCAGTTTTCAGAAATCCATGTTGAAAAGATATTGAAAACTTAAAAATACCCACAACATTATAGAATCAAATTTTTAAACAAGAACCCAAGAATTTACCACACAGTGTCACAGATTAAACCAAAAGAAACCCTCCAAATTAAACCAATAGGAACCCCTGAATATAAACGACATGAAATACAGGAAACCCTTTCACCTGAATATGTTTAGCCCTGACGTAAGGTGAATCGCCAGCAGGCACTTTGTGAATGACATGGAAGTTATCACCTTTGTTGTTCACTGGTGTCGACATTCTCTTCCTCTCCGACATAGGCGACCGCAATGTTCTTTGCTTCCTCCACGAAGGCGGCGGCGTCCAGAATTTCTGGTCGATGTTGGTCCACATTTTCGGTTTCTTTGAAAAAGAAAACGATCCACTGTCTTTTTCCCCTGGGAAATTCTGGAGTACCGTTAAAATGGTCTCTTCCGATGAAATTAATCAATCATACGCAATTCAAGTGAGTTAGAGGAAGGAAGTGTCAATTTCTAGGGAAAATCTTTAGACCCTTTCTTGAATACCCGAGAAAATCTTTGGACTGCTTTCTTGGATGTCCTGAGAAGCGGATTTAATTTCTTGTGGTAGGAAACCACTTTTCTGTTGCAAGAGAAGGAAAAATTTTGTGGGAAACTATGAGACAGAAGAGAAAGTGGTGACTGATGATGAGTTTTGGGCGAGTGAATCGTGAAGAAAGGTGAGAACTAGCCGTTTATATAATTACTAGCCGTTGGGTGTCTCCAAACGCCGCCACACGTCTGTCTCGCACGTGTGACCCGTGGCCTTTCATTTTTGTACTTTTCTTAAATATATATATATATATATATATATATATATATATCCCATCGTTTTTTGATGTAACATTTTTTTTATATTTTCATTTTAAGATTTAATTATATTTAATTTTTAAATATATTTTTATATAAAATAATTAACTCAATATATCATCTTAAATAAATAATATAATAATTCTAATATTTTTATTATTTATTTTATATTTCACCAAAGCAATAGTGATCGTTAATATAATTGCTATTAAAAATACGTTGATGTATATAAATATAATTTATTTTTATTTTTATTATTTTATATAATTTAAGTGATTTTGAGTATTCTAAAAATTAAATTTAAGAAATCAATATAAGATAATATTATAATGAATAACATCAATTTTTTCAACCCCATTGTCAAACATAAATTTTTATTTTTATTTTTATTTTTGAAACGAATTCTCTTTAATTTGGATATCATTCTCAAATAAGTCTTTCCACGGGGATCTACGCCCTTTCCTTGCTTATATCAATTTATAATAAGAGAGATTAGCAAGAATAAATAGCAGAACAAACATTGATTATGTTATACAAGTCTCTTTCTCTTTCCTTTTCATATTTTGTATAATTAGAGGTCGAATTTGAGTGACACTCTTTCTTCTAGTCTCTTCTATTCAAGAAGTTTTCTTAAATTTAGACATTAGAAATAATATTAAATATATAGATTAATTAATTGAATTTACTATTTTAAAGATATTATTATATTTATTAAATATAATAATATGAAATAATTAAATAAAATATATAAATTAAAATATTATAATACAAATATTTAAAACATGTACCAATAAATTTCATACAAGTTTAGCTCCACCTCATTTCAATCATGAGAGAAGTCCACAGCTTGTGTCATCAGAAAGGCATTTTTATTGACAATTTTGTGTTTTTCAGTGCAGTTCACGGAGAGTGTGATTTACCTGTGAACATGCTCACTGTTACGTCATTGTAATACAGGCCACCTTCTGACTCTAGGAAAATTTCAGTGTGATCCACCCTCACAATCGCTATAGAGCAGTTGTGCGGTCAGCAACCAGTGCAGCAGCTGCAACTTATGAAATTAGTGGTTGTTGATTTTGCTTGAAGGTACTCGTATTGAGTGTTGCATGGCATGGCATGGGTAAATATGATTGATTGATTGATAACGATGAACTCGTGTTTAATTGAGGAATTAGACGTGTGCTGCAGCCCCTCACCAAATATACGAAATCAGGTCTGACCAACCAAGAACTGTGGCAAGAAAGGTATTTTCATATGAGATGAGGAGAACTTGACCAGTGGGTTCTGGGAACGAACATCTTTTTTTTTCCCCTATCACAACTTTCAATTGAAAAAAATTAAGTTTTCACGAGAAAGATAAGCTGAATGTTTTCACCTATTTATCAAAATTATAAACTAAATAAAGTTTTTAATAATAGAAGGGCACTGATACATGTATGTAATACATATAACGTAAAAATATGAATAAAAATGGAAAACAAAAGACACTGTTGCTAAACTAGTGTCGTAGTCACGCCCCAAATTGTTAAGCAGCTAAGAGTAGCTGGTGTAATTTAGAACATCCAAAAGTGTCCATTATTCCTGGGAAAAATCAAAGGAAAGAAGAAAGTACAGTGTCATTGAAGTTGTATCAGATGTTTCCTGCAGCAATTATTCAAATTACAACCTGAAGACCTTACAAATTTAACAAAGCTCCCGAATTGCACCATGATCACCCTACAAATTTGATTAAGTTGGAACACGATGATATCTTCAAAACTGCTCCAGACATTTTAGATAATTTAACCTTTGAACCAATGGAAGGGACAAGCCAAAGAGCAAACTATAATTAGGTAACTTACAAAAAAAAAGGTACAAGGCTGTTGGCATCACGTCCAAAGTCTCTCTGTCTCCCTGGAGCAAATGTACTTTGATACTTCCAGCATTAAAAATTACTCTCTAATGAAAAATTACTATGGTACAACGTACCCATCTAGTACGCATATGTTCCCATGTAATCAAAGTATAACCAAGTATACTTTCATGGGCACTGCTGCTTCATTTATACCAACCAGTAAGGAAGTACCTCAGAACAAAACAGAAGCAGCATGCAATAGCCTGTTAAGACATTTATATATCAATGAATAATATGAACCATCATGATGAACAGACAAGTGAGAAATACAATGGGACAGTACAAAAGGAACACTCATCCACAAACATGACAATGAGGGGATACTATCTTGACGAAGCATTGGTACCTCAAACATAAAACAAATTGAATCTCAGTTTTTACTAGTACAATAAGGACAGTCAAAGTTTGAAATGGACCAAAAATCGTCAACCCCATTACCAAGAGGTCAAACAGCAAGGAAACTACTATTTTCAAATGCATGACAAGCATGTCTGAAATTAACAAACTTTATTTACAAGGGAAAGACCAAAACCAAAAATGTTGGGTAAGTTTGGCAAGTTCACCTTCCCACATCTAGCTTTAATTCGAAAAAGATATTTGGTTGGTCCACAAATTTGGTCATCCATATTAGCATGTGCGTGCATGTCAATCCATTAGCAAGTGGGCTAAAACTTTGGATTCCACATAGATCAAGTTATGGAAGTGAGACACCTAGGCACTTTCATTCGAGGTAACAGATGTACAATGCACAAGAAAGAGAGAAAGGGAGACAAACAAGAACGATTTACCTGTAAAACTAGAAGTTCAGCACAAAGCAACTTTTCTGACTTTCTGCCAAATAGCCTTAAGAAAAAGTTGACGAGAGTTCCATCATTTGTCCCAGTCAGCAATCCTGTCTGAGGGTCAAACCTGAAAAGTTAAGCATGAAAAATAGTGTTAAAAGGATCACATAAGAAGCCAGGAACATTTCTTTGAACATACTACTAAAATAAGAGCTAACAGAAAACTACCTAGGTAGACGATGCCGTGGGCATTTGACAAAGCCAAAAAGCTGATCAAACGAAAAATGCAGATTAGATGCCTTCCATATCTAGAAAAAGATTAAAAGCTTTCAGGTTGAGAAACAAAACGTGAGTGAGGACTTGTTAAGGCAAACCTGGGGAACTGAGAGAAGAAAGTTTAGTACTTGAGGAAGAAAGAAAACCAGGAGTGTCTCACTGTAACAGGGGAAAAGGAAAGAAACCACTTAACAGGTGATAATAAGCATAGTAATATATGCAGACCAAGGATCAGTGAACATGAACATTAGCTGTAGAGGGAGACTCATGCAGCAGAATCACACAAAGGTGTAAGACACAAGTGCTACTTGTGGATAAATTGCATAATGTGTAGAAATTCTAGCCAAAGTAATGATTCATGTTGGTTTTGGGGAACAACTAAATAGTTCTGTACACTTCTATCAGATTAAATGGGAACAAGTAGTCTTCTAAGTCAGGACAAAATGTTCTCAAGTAGAGCTCCAGTTTCATCATCACATATCAAGTCTGTGTGACCAAAGCTTATAGATATATACATGTGAATGCTCATGCAAACACATGTAGGTTTTTATAAACATGCACATACATACATATATACCTGTCAGGGAAATTGAGGTAGAAGGCAAGAGGTCCAGTTCACCGAAATATCACTATCTCATGCAGAAATGCTTAGCCAAAAACTCCTCAGAGTTGAGTGTTTAACACCTTTGGTTTCCAACCAAGAAATCAGGGGGTTCAAAACCTTAAGCTGCCTACTGAGGACATTATTCCAAAAATATCCTGACTTAGAACTTGGTTAACTTAAAATTCAAGGGGTTTTTGGGTATAAGAAAAATAACAAATACTCCACATAACTGATTTAAATGTAGGGATGTATATATGTTTCTTCCATCTCATTCCATTAGCACAATACAAACAATTTCCAATGTCCAACATCACTTTCACAAAAAATAGTCCAAGTTTTCAAAGAAACTTTGAGAATTTAATCCTGTTAAAGATTTCCGCTAATGAGCGCAGACGTGTACTTGTTTGTTTTAAGCAAATGTCTCAAAAATATTACAATGTTACCTGATGACGCATAATAAAACAGCGGCATGAGTAAAGACATTTAGGAGACACACCTGAAATGGCCTAGAATCCCAATTACAGCCATAGTCATGCCAGCAAAGTATGTGTAAGTATCTCCAACAAAAACCGATGAAGGATACCTAAAGAAACAAAACAGCATAGAAACGTTAAGGCTCTCATTATACATGAAGAACAGTTATAACAGGACTTGCAAAGAAACACACAATTCTTACCAGTTGTAAGAAAGTAATGCCAAAGAGGTGGCCAGTAACGGTTGAGCGAGATAAAGAGAAAATGCATGGGCCTGTTTATACTCAGGATCGACAGATGCTCCAATTTGCATGATATTATGTATCAAAATCTGTAAATTGCTCTATGTCAGATTCCACATGCAGTCTGATTAATACGATTTTACCAGATTTATGCTTACAGCAGATGCAATCACAACAGTTTGACCAACTTCAAGGCCATTCAATCCAGCATGAATGTTTATGGAGTTTGTGCAAAACACGGCCAAAAGTCCCATATAAAGTTTATATATCCAACCTGTTCCATCAGAAAATTATTGTAAGTTTTCAGTTGAAGGATAACAACAAAATTATAGATATAAAAAATTATATAGACCAAGCTGACAACCAATGTCTCAAATGAAGAAAAAAAAATATGATGATGATGAAGCAATACAGACCCCAATCAGGTGCTTAGATTGAGACTAACATATTTTGTTTCTTGATTGGATATTAATAAACACAAAAACAATAATCCAAATTTAAGATTCAAGTGCATGGTGAGGGATCAAGAGATAGAGCAAATGATATATTGGCATCAAAGTGATTGATTTGTCATTCTAGTGTTGCCATAGCAGCTCTCAAAATTGAAATCATACCTAGATCCAAAATCTCAAGCCCAACATAGGGAACAAGAGGCTTTGGTATAATAATAGAAGTATGTCCAGCATATGCCATCAACAGGGGAAGAGCAGAAAATGATGGAAGTATTAATTTCCTGCTCTTCACAATTACAAGAAAGCGGAAAAGATAGCATTAGTTTAGAAGGACAAGGGGTGAAGATGTGAAAATAATTATTTATAACAAAGTAATACCTTCCTAAAAATTATTGAAATCTTAGGAAAAGACCGAATACTCACACTCTCCAAGGCACATCAAGGACATCATCCACAAATCCAAGCAAAAGCATGAAGCAGATGGATGCTAATGCCGCATTGTACTCAACAAGCCACTGCATTATTTAAGTTTAGCATTGACAAAGTCACATTTTCTAAAATCCTACTACCTTATAACTGAGGGTAGAAAAATAGAAATAAAGTACAGAGAATACAAAAGCACCAAAAAGAAGAACCAAAATAGGAAAAGGTATCTCCAGAAAAATGATCACTCAAGCCAAGCAAAATATGGGAGCAAAAACTTATTTCAGCAAGAATTCATATGCCTCCCATAGATATCCAACATAGTTTTCTGTTTGGGCTGGAGAACATGTTAAGGTCAACATGTGTACAGTTACCTTTTTGTGGCAGAGTAGTATTCTATTTTAATTTACTTCATTTTAGATGACAAGATTTTAAGGAAAATACCAACCAATAAAATGAAACAACTGACCTCAACAGAGCAATCAAACCATTCTGATAAGTGCATCATTATAACATAAGTCAAACCTATGAAACAGCAACTGCTTGTCAGCTACACATACCCACTTAACCATATTGCTTTATCTAGGACCATGATTCCAATATCACAAACCAATTACCAAAATGTCTTTTCTACCTCTCATCCAACTATCTTTTCATCCTTTTCCTTGCCATTGCAGCCCCTTCAACTTCATACTATTGAATAATGATACCATAGTGTAACTATTCATAATCCTCATAGACGATACTACTTTGCAATGGATACAAGTCCTTATTTTCTCCCAGAACAATGTAAACATCCATCTTCCAGTTATACCCATCAATAAAGTATCTACCCCCACCACCTGCTTTTGCACCACAAATCTTAGTTGACAATCTAGTCAGCTTATTAGGCTTCTCTCAAGCATAAAAGGTTAAGATGGATCAATTACACTATTTTAAGCACGTCTACACTACATATATGCTGCTTTAATTATATAACATTCTCCTTCTCACCTTTAACTCATGATAATTAGAATCCAAGATAAGAAAAATTATCATCTGCAAGCATTGCTTGTCCACCATTTTCACCAATCACTAGTTTCTACTTGTAGTTTCCCCACAAGGACAATTAATGCATTTACAGATGTTTGCATCCTAAAACTCATATATTAAAAAAGCTCTCTATGTAGATCTTGTTTTGGACATATTTTGATGTCAATTTGGAAGATTTAGGAAAGCATCGATAACGACTATAAACTAAACAAGAATGCAACCAAATAAAACAAATTTATCCATCAAGATGACTTCTAGCAATTGCTAATGCAAAGACTTGCAACGTGTTGGAATTGTTTCAGAGATCATAATATTGAAAAATTATATTGAACTGAAAAATAAATTGATAATAATATGAACTAGAAAGTGTTGAGACACAGTGGACTTACATTTGAGTCAGCTGTGAAGTTAAAATACTGAAATAAGATTGCCAAGACCAAAAAGACAATCCCAACAACAATACCCAGTGACTCTGGCCTGCATTACAAAGAGTAGCACTATGATTTTTATTTTTGACTTAACAAAGTGAAACAAGATAACCAATGCAGAGATAAATGTCTGCAAAAGGAAAACAGAAAAAACAAAAGCACAGTTCATGAATAAAATGAAAAGGAGGACAGTAAATACATTAGATAGAAAAATATTCAGACTTCAATTTAATCTATGCATCTCAATAAGAAATGAAAGAAAACTTTTCATGGCACTAGATATAAAATTTACCATAAGACTGTAAGTTTCTATCCAAAACATGTTCACCTCATGAATAAAATGAACAATATGATAAAACAGGGCATACTATGCTTGAGCAAATTACGATATACTCGGTGCATGAAATCAATATAAAATCATAATACAATTACTAAAACCCATCTCCATTTTGAATATTTGAACAAAACCCAAATATAACACAGAAGAATGCTTCATAAGTGGATTAAATAAACCGGATCCTATAGGATTAGCTTAACCCAATTGCAAGACTAATAATGCACACCATACCCACTTCACCAAACCAATAACAAATCCAAAACCAAATGAAGAAAACAAGAAAAGCGTACACTTTAATGGTTCCTTGAGGTGTACCCTTCTTGTTGATATCAAAACCAAACATGTTTCGTCTCAAAACGTATCGAGAAGCCACGGGTATCATCTTCTGGGTAATAAAGAATCCAACAAGGCTAAGCCCGGCATTGATAAGAATGGATCTCTTGATCTCCGGATCAATCTTGTAGTGGTAAAATATCAGGTAAAAATAAGGAACAGAAAAGAAGAGACAGAGCTTGAAAATGAAACCCGATTTTGGCGGGGCAAGGGGCGGGTCGTCCGTGGGAGCGGTTGGTTGTTGCGTCGTGGTAATTACGGATTTTGTTGTATCTGCTGTCGTTGCTGTTGAAGCTCTCTTGCGAGCAGCCATGCTCAACTCCCTGTGTCTCAAAAATTCCCGACTTCGTTTCACAAAACTGAAGAATGAGAACGAACTTTTCTGCTTACAGTAGAATAGGCTGCGTTTTTCTTCCTACGTGTCCAAATGAATTGCGTCTCGGTTAGCGTCATCGTGGCCAATAAAACATTGCCACGCTGGAAAAGCAGGACACGTGGCGTTTCCGATGGATTTTTCCAAGTTGTCTATCTAAAGGCCAAATCTGCATAAAATGAAACGCCCATAGAAAACAGATACAGCCCCTGCACAATAGCTGGCTTGAAATACGAACTTGTCCATTATTACCACTGTGTTAATCGTGGACTGGACTGCGTTAATCAAAACAAATAAAGTTAATTTAAAATGCATTACGAAATACAATTATCAACCACTGGACTGGACTAACTTCTTGGGCAAGCCCAAGCTGTGCTCTCCATCTTCTCCCCAACAGGGCCTCCAATTTCTAAAATGGTGACCATATCATGTGCGTCATTATAACACGTTTCACTGGACTTTACCGTAAATTAACACGCTGGGTGACATTATCACCGGACCGAAAACCCTAAGCCCTTACTAGCCTTCATATAACCACCCTAGCTTTTACAAAACGCAGCGAGCGCCTCTATCGTTTTGACTCTCTTAGTTTTGAAGCCCCGAAGACAAAGCATGAGACCTCCAAGAGGTGACCCTAACGCTTTTATATTTTATCTATTCTTTATATAGATAGAACCGTGCTTAATTCGAAGCTGCTGTCCAGTTAATTTTCTCGTTTATTCTTGCAGTAATCCCCATTTGTACGTTTAATGCCTTTTTTTTTACAGAAATGTAAATGGTAATGTGTTTTTGTTGTTTGTGTAGGACGCGGGGGTGGTGGTTTCAGAGGAGGCAGAGGTGATGGAGGAGGCAGAGGAAGAGGAGGCGGTGGTAGAGGCGGTAGGGGTGGTAGTAGTGCTATGAGAGGCCGAGGTGGCGGACGTGGTGGCCGTGGAGGAGGAAAAGGCCGCGGTGGAGGTGGAATGAAGGGTGGAAGTAAGGTTGTAGTTGAGCCTCATAGACACGAAGGAGTCTTTATTGCCAAAGGTAAAGAAGATGCTCTTGTCACTAAAAATCTTGTTCCGGGCGAGGCTGTCTACAACGAGAAGAGGATTGCAGTCCAGGTAACTTGCTTTCTATACTTGTCTGCGTTTTTAATGATTTGAAGTAATCCCATTTTTTTTTATGTTTTGTTTTGTTTCAGTTTGCATTAATCTTCGTGAATGTTATATGCGTAATAAAAAATATATGTTAACTTATATACATTGTCTCTTCTTTAGAATGAAGACGGAACTAAAGTTGAGTACAGGGTTTGGAATCCCTTTCGTTCCAAATTGGCTGCAGCCGTTCTTGGTGGTGTTGATAACATATGGATTGTGAGTCTATCCATCGTCATTTTCTACTACACATATTTTCATCATTCATTTTGCAACGTGTATTTCTTATGTGTGTTCTGTTTTGATTTTCATAAGAAACCTGGTGCTCGGGTTCTCTACCTTGGTGCTGCTTCTGGTACAACTGTCTCTCATGTCTCGGACATTGTTGGCCCTGTAAGTAGATTTTGATATGTTTCTTTGATTTGTTTATATCTGGAGAGTTGCTTATAAGTATTTATTTTAATTTCTCTTTTGTTGTAGTCCGGAGTTGTTTATGCTGTCGAATTTTCTCACAGAAGTGGTAGAGATTTAGTCAACATGGCAAAGAAGCGAACCAATGTTATACCCATCATTGAGGATGCTAGACATCCTGCCAAGTATCGAATGTTGGTCGGCATGGTTGATGTTATATTTTCTGATGTTGCCCAGCCTGATCAGGTTTGTTCCTTGTGCATAGTTTTATTTTAGCAGCAGTATTCAAACTGTAAATGTGGAAAGAATGGGGTTATCACTATGATGTTAGAATTGTTGTTGGGATGAAGGAAGAAAGAGGGTATGATTTATTTGGTGCAATGGTGGTGGAGAACTTACCGTTCACCATTTCTCTGCTAGAACTTTGGTATTAAGTCCTCATTATGTAGAGTTCTAAAAGTATTTAACTGTTTAATGTTCTTTTACTGTATATATATTTTTTTTCAGCATTGCTTTTGTTATTTGATTACGCATATGATGATTTTTACTCGGATTCCCCTTCAAGAGATTATGGGTGATGCAAACTCGAGAATCCTGATGCAATTTCAATTCAAGCTTGAAAATTTCTTCTGGTGCTTGTTTTGTTATTAACATTTTTGGCCTGATTTTTCCATCAGCTGTGTATATTTTTATTAAAAAATATGTTTGACTATTTACATTCTTCTGTTGGGAGTTGGATCATATGATGATTTTTACTCGGATTCCCCTTCAAGACATTATGGGTGATGCAAACTCGAGAATCCTGATGCAATTTCAATTCAAGCTTGAAAATTTTTTATGGTGCTTGTTTTGTTATTAAGATTTTTGTCCTGATTTTTCCATCAGCTGTATATATTTTTATTAAAAGGTATGTTTTGACTATTTACATTCTTCTGTTGGGAGTTGGATCATAAAGATGATTCCTCTTCATTTTAAGGAACTCCCATAGATCCCATTTTTATGTTTGATACTTTTACCTTTAAATATATGTATTCTTTCTAAAATTGATTTTTTTTCCTTTTATATTATTGTTCATATGATGAAATGCTTGGATTTGCCTTCATGATATTGTTGGTAATGTAAGCCCAAGTTTCAGATGCTCATGATATACCCTTTTAGTGTTGTGGCATTTTGCTTTCATCTTTTGCTTTTGTTCTTTCTTGTTGGTTTTGGAGTACTAAAGAGTTTGTAGTACCTAGAAGTTTTGCTTAAACATATTATTTTATTTCACAATTTGAAGAAACTGGTTGTGTTTCTGCTGTGATTATTTCTGTCAGATGAGAATTAATCTGGAATGGAAATTATCTTACTTTGAGTACTCAAAAGAGTTTTTAATATTTAAAACAGTTTTGTTTAAAAATATCTTCTAATGCGCTTGCTACCCACTTCATTAATCCCACATATGCTCTCTCATTATTGAATATTTTCTTGTTATAATCAATTTCAAGAAATGGTGTCTATCATTTATTTTGGTGAACAGCAGTCTCCTTGGGAGACACAAAATTCAGTTTGCGATTTGTCTCCCCAGCATCTATTCTGGTGAACAACAGTTGTGTACCTTAGAAGACACAAAATTCAGTATGTTAGTCTTCAAGACTTGTTTCTTGGAGTTGCTTTTGTAACAACTTCAACAATGTCTCATGGGTGGTTGATGTTACAGCAGCTTAATGTGCTTCCATTTTACCTCTTTTTCTACTATCTTCCCTATTTTCTTGTGTTCTAAAGTGCACTTACTTTTTGATATTAAGTAAATCTTCATCCTTTCTCCACATTGTTCTGACAATCTTGTAACATCTTGGAGTTGCTTGTGTTCAAGATTTACTAAGTTTTCATGTTACTGAGCTTTTGTTGTGGAAACTATTTTTCACAGGCAAGGATTTTAGCTCTGAATGCATCATACTTTCTCAAAGCTGGGGGTCACTTTGTTATTTCTATTAAGGTTGGTGTTAAAATTTACAGCTTTTTATAAATGTTAATGCCCTATTAGACAGAATTATTGTTGTTCCTTGTAATTTAGATCTTAACTTTTTTTTTAGTCTTTTTCTCCATTTGGGATATTTATTTTATATAATTATAATGCTACACACTCTCACTGATAGAATTGGTCCCTGTTGTACTTGATATGTGACCTGATTGTGCTTGAATGCCCTTCCATCTCAGGCAAACTGTATAGACTCCACTGTTCCTGCTGAGGCAGTGTTCCAGAGTGAAGTGAAGAAGCTGCAACAGGAGCAGTTCAAACCGTTCGAGCAGGTGACACTTGAGCCCTTTGAGCGGGATCATGCATGTGTGGTTGGTGGCTACCGAGTGCCGAAGAAACAGAAGGCTTAGCTAGTACGTGAATTACCTTATTCATATGTTATGTCAACAATAGAGCAAAAGCAGATAGTTGTTGGGACTAGCAGAAAAAATATTCCAGTTTCTATTCGGTAGCTAGTTCAGAATTTTGTGCTTTATTTATCTGCGTTGTTATATGTTCTTCTACTGTCATATGTAACTGGAAGTTGAATTTTGCTTGAATCTTTTCAATTTTTAGTTTGCTTGATTTTATCATTTTAGTTACTATTTTCTGTAGACTGGAAAACAATCAAAGCCGGTTATATAATATCCTTGAGAATTTTGATACTTGTTTCACGTTGAATATGATGATGTTTTTGTTGTGAGCTTCATATCAACCTGAAGATTGTATTTGAATCAGCCATTTCTCCCTCTGAACAAGCTTAATAAGTGCAATAAGTTAAAACTGAATAGCAAATAAATCTTTGGCTTTATGATGCATGTCTTGCATTTTAAAATACTTGTTACTATTAATTTGGAATTCTTTTATAATAATTTAAAACAAAAAATAATTTTTTTTTATAATATTAATTTTTTTATTTTAAAGTTTTATAAAAAAATTATTTTAAATTAATAATATTAGTTTTTTCTAAATTAAAACTTGTATATAAACAGCACCTTTACAGTTTATAGAAGTTAGTTACGAAAATATTAGTCATTCATTTGTCTTCAGTTTTTTCTCATTTTCTCATCAAACAAACAAGCAGCTCTCAGATTTTGTCTTGGTATCAGAGTTCGAAAATGGCTTGTGCCACTCTTGCTCTATCAACAGTTAACACAAACACATCATTTTCTTTTGTGATCCAATCAAACTTGATGGAATTAACTATTTGGCATGGAGATCACAAGTTTTGCCATCGATCAAAGGTGATGACTTAGAAAGTTTCAGTAGTGAATATCAGATTCCTCCGTCTTAGTTCAGATTTGAAAACAATGAAGGTTCAATTATCGAAAATTCAGATTATGTTCTTTAGAAGAGCCAAGACCAACTGCTGCTTGGCTGGTTAATGTTTTCGGTGGGTGAATCCATAATTGATGTCTTTTGAAGTTTGGAGAGCACTTTCTAAGCAATTTAGATCACAATTAAAAGCTCATACTCTTCAAGTCAGGTTTCAACTTCAAACTACCAGGAAGGAAGGAAGGACAAACTATGTACAAGTATTTTGTAAAAATGAAAAACCTCTCGGATCATTTAGCAATAGCTGGTAGTTCATTAATTGATAAAGAATTTATTCTTAATGTGCGTGGTGGTTTAGATCCTGCTATAATCTACTGGTAGTAAATATGACTACAAGAAATGAGCCATTAAGTGTTATAGAAGTTTACTCGATTCTCATAACACACGAATGTAGAATTCAATAGCAAAATTCAAGTAATACTCTAATGAATCAGGACAATTTGCTGCTAATTACTCTAATGCAAGAAATTTTCAGAAGAAAGGTGGAGGACAACATGGTTTTAATGCATGAACAAACTATTTAGATGGACGAGGAAAAGGAAATCATGATGGTAAAGGTTTTCAGGGAGGTAGAGGCTGGTCTAACAATAGAGAAGGCTCAAAGCCTATGTGCTAAATCTATAACAAGAATGGTCATGCGACAAATATATGCTTCCATCATTTTAACAAGGAATATGTTGCTCAACCACCAAGAACTCCTTAACAGCAAAGTTTCTCTCAAAATTACAACAGACGAACAAATCAATCAAACAAAGCTGCTGCATGTGTTTGATCAACTCAAGATGAAGGTGTTGCTGATGATGGATGGTATCTGAACAGCGAAGCTACACAGCACTTAACCAATAATCTCAATACCATAAGTATTCAAGGTGAGTTTACTGGATCTGAGAAACTCATAGTTGGTAATGGAGCTAGTTTGACTATAACTTGTGTTGGTACAACTACTTTATATCTTAAGAGGTCATCTGTTATGAATACTTGTATTTCCACTCAAATAAATGATATGCTATGTGTACTTTAGATAACAAAAAATTTGATAAGGATTTCTAGACTAACTGCTGACAATGGTTTAGTAGTTGAGATTTTTGATATATTTTGTTTGGTAAAGGACATGAACATGAAGATTGTGTTAAAGGGGTGGCTTTACGGGGATTTTATAAGTTGCTGCTCAAGTCCTCTTCAACTTCTAAATCAGTACGCTCAAATTCTCAAATAGTCAATAATGCTCCTCTGTCAATGTTGTTTTCTTTTGTCGAAAATGGTTGTAATAAGTCTCTGGATATAGATGTTTCTTGCTTACAGAACTCTGCACAATTTTCTTTGAATTCTTCTGCATGTTTAAACGTCAATTCAATCTAGTCTCATGACAATTCTGCCATTCTATATCATCGAAGATTTGGACATCCAAACCCTCGAGCATTCAAGCTCATGTTATAAAAATGTAATGTTCATTGTGATATAAATAAAACAAATCTTCCTTAATTTTGTGATGCATGTCAGTGTGGCAAAAGCTATAGGCTTCATTTTGGTGCATCTTTTATCAAAACTTCACATCCTATAGAACTAATTCATATGGATCTATGGGACCTTTCTATAACTGTTTCTATTGTTAGTATTATTATTTTATTTTAGTCTTGCGGATGATTTTAATTGTTACACATGAAATTTTCCTCTTAAACTCAAGTCTAAAGCATTGATTACCTTTAACAATTTTAAGATTTTTATTGAAAAATAGTTTGGATGTTCTATTAAACTTTTACAGTCCGATTCAAACGGTGAATTTCTTTTTTTTTCCTAGTTTCCTTTATGACATGGCATCCAACATCGGTTTAGCTGTCCTCACACAAATCACCAAAATGTTGTTGTAGAAAGAAAACATAGAATTATTTCGAATATGGAGTTAACTTTACTTGCTCAATCTTATTTTCCTCTTACATTTTGGTGGGATGCTTTCCATACTTCAGTTTTTCTTATCAATCGAATTCCTTCTTCTGCACTTAATTATATTTCTCCTTGCGAAAAACTATTGCATTATTCTCCTGATTATTCTAAGCTCAAGGTATTTGGTTGTGCTTGTTTTCTTTATCTTCTATGTTACAATAGTCATAAAATGAGCTTTTGATCTTTTAAACGAGTATTTCTTAGTTATAATTCTGCTTAACATTCTTCTGGTTGAGTTTTTGTAGCTGTTCACGTTATTTTTGATGAACATTCTTTTCCATATACTTTATTCCACTCTTCTGCTCATGTCAATTCTTCATTCTCTAGAATTTCTTCTGAAATTCCTATTGTACAATAGCATTTCTCCACATCTTCTCCTGCTACCATTCCTCCACAGCATCTTCAATTTCAGCCGATTTATCTTCTACCCCAGATCAGGTTGTTTCTTCCTCACCCAAGTCCTCAGCTGTCTCAACCATATTTTATTATTCAGTGAGTTCAGGATACTCATCCCATGACTACTAAATCTAAAAGTGAAGTGTTTTGACCTAAAGTATATCTCACTGATGGTTCTTGTACTAAGCTTACTTTAGTAAAACAAGGTTTATCCATATCTGTTTGGAAGGCGGCAATGCAAGCAGAATTTAATACTTTACAAAGACAACATATACATGGGATTTGGTTCTTTTTTCTTCTACATACAAGGTTATTGGAAATAAATGAGTTTTTAGTCCTGTTGCCAAGGGTTTTCATCAAATGCCTAGGGTAGATTTCTTTGATACTTTTAGTCCTGTTGTGAAAGCTTCTACTATCAAGGTTGTTCTCAGTTTAGTAACGATGCAGGGTTGGCTTGTCCGACAACATTACATTCATGATGCCTTCTAAAATGGCCATTAATTTGAGGTTGTGTATATGCATCAACTTGAGAGTTTTGTTGATGCCAGATTTCCAACTTGCGTGTAAATTAAACAAGGCTTTGTATAGCCTTATGCAAGCCCCCCATGCCTGGTATGATTAGTTGAGGTATACATTAATTACATTGGATTTTTATAATTCTAAAGACTGATGCTTCTCTCTTTATCAAGCATACAAGCACTTCCAGAATATTAATTATTTTTTAATTTTTTAAGATAAAAATAATAGCATGAATTATTAGTTAATATTTATTTAAAGTTAAAATTTTAAAAAACAAATATATATAATTAAAAATTATAAGGAGTTCTTATGAAATTTACCCCGACAGCTTACATGCTGATATTTTAAACCGAGGGGCACATAATAATGAGTATTATAAACTGATGAAAACAAGCCTTAAAAGATTGATGTTGAACAAGAATAATGGCCCTTTTGAATTGAGTACTTTCATGTGTATAACTCCTAAAAATTACAAAGCGAGATTATAAGCCGAAGCATGCATACTTTTACAATTATACCATTACGAGTAACCCAACAATCAAACTTAAACGCTCTACGTCTTTCCTTCTATGGAAAACTATATAATCTAAATATGAAATGTACATTATATAAGCGCTTGGGTAATGATCGGGAAGAGCTTGTTTCATAAAACTAAGCAATCATAAAGGTGCCTAGCCTTGCCTTGCTACCAGAGGCCAACCTCATATATCTCACTCCCTTTGATTTTCGCTTTTGCAAGATTCCAAAATCTTAAAATGTCGCAAAAAAGGAAGGAAAATGGATAAGATTTCAGCTCCACTAGGAATTTGTAGGTTATGTGCTCATGTTTCAATGTCAGTCATCCGGGGCAGGAGGAGATTCTGGCGGGATTGCTAAGACAAAAGTTGCATCATCAATAAATTCCAAGACCCTTCTTGCTGTTGACCGAGATTCACTTGTATCAACAATCTTTCTTGAAGAAACTTGAGTAGTGTTACTACTTTTGACTAATGATAAAAACTTCTCCTTTGATTGCGTTGTCTGCGCTGATGCTACTATAGAGGCAAAAACCCCAGATTCCCGCAGTCCTTGAACAATGATCTGTCAAGGTAAATGACCTCAAAAAGTTAAATGAGTGGAAACTGACTTCAAAAGGGCTCATACATTCACAGAAAATCAATTGATTGTTTGCACATCTCGAAGGACAAGAGACAAGCAAGCAGAAAGACATTAGCTTAAAGTTTTGGGTAATTGAACTAACCATAGGAGCATAAATGCGAGTCAAGATGCCCTTCCTCAAGAGTCTCATGTTCAGTGATTTGTCAGTCCACACAATGCGCTCACGGTACCTATGTCAAAATTAGACTTGCATTTGAGGAAGCAATCTTTGTAGTATCTTATGCCAATAGCAAAAAATGAGAAACAAATTGTACAAAGACTGCAATACAGTAGAGTTGTTTATATTCTGTGAGATGTCCAAAAGCCCTTCTAGGGCCTCTTATGAACCCCATAAAAGATCAATAGGCTCGGATAAAATTTGGGAACTTTATAACTAGAAAATTGTATTTCCTCAATATGATTCTGAATCAGTTTTTCAATAGGATTTTACCACTGCAGCATCTCCTCCTCCGATGCAGTTGAAGCAATTATAAATGCCTGCACCAAACATAATAAGAAAGAGTGACTATTATAACTGATAGATAATATTCGAAATAATAATGTGTGCAGAAATGCGAAGAAAAGAATAATAAATAAGATTCTTATAAAGATGCTAATGAATATTCTCAAGCAGTTGCTCTTTGTCAATTGGCCTTGAAAAAGTCTAAGAGATTATTTTTGAAGCAATCTGTAAACAGAATTTCCCTTGGAACAAAATTATCCATAACTGCTGTTTATTTTGAACAAATTTTCTTTACCCCACTGATTATACTTTGAAACAAATTTAATGATGCGGTGAAAATGTAAAGCAGAAACACTCAAAAAATAAAAGTAAAATAAGACAAGCACTAGATGCAAATCAGAAAAAGAGACAAAGATAGTGCACGGTAAAAAACAAGCAAAGTAACATAGAGGGTGCATGAACAAAACTCACAGCTCTGTCAAATTCCAGCATAAAGCACCTTTTAACATCGTCCTTTGTAGGCTTGCAGCCACACCGATCACGTCTTGAAGTAAGATCAGAAAATTTGGTGTATGTGTAATGCAGGACGGCAGCCTCGTCCAATTTGATTTCACTATCAAAGATAACAAAATTCATACTAAGTCTGCGTCTTTAAATCAGAAAAAGAAAATATTCTGAACTTTACCACTGATTTGATAATTAACTGAAAAAGAAATAGACAATAGTACAATGCCAATTAATATAACGGAGATATTTATCTCATAATAGCCATGGGTAAGGGACATCAATTCATGCAGAGATCCTCACCAAACCAACATGGCAGGATAAGGCTTTTCCTTAAATTTTAGAGTAAAGGGAAGTTGGGATAAGAACTAAAAACTTGCACTAGGGTGAGACCGGGTAGGGCTAAGTGTGCACCGCCCAACAACTACTGTTCCAATTTTATTGCCAAAATGTCCCTGTGATCATCAATATATTATGACTACAGAGCAGTGTCTAAACCATCTTTAACACTGTTATACTTTACCTATTCTTCTTTTTCTCATGTCATGGTTTTCCATGACATTTGTATTGTATTTGGACCCTGTTTCTCTCGTTAAGTTTCACAATATCTGCAACATTTTTCTGCAGTAAGAGTTCAAAATCATCCTCAAGCTATTGCTGTTGAGCTTTGTTTCACTTTCCGTTTCCTCATGCAAGTTGATCTTATTTATAGTGTTGTTGGAATTATTGTTTGGCATTTGGTTTGGGATGTAGGAACTAGGCCCCATTTACTGCTTTACAGACATGAAAGTGCGATCCATTTACTGCTTTACAGACATGAAAGTACTATCTTAAAAGAAAAACTGAGGTGAGGCTCCCCGAAGATTTTTTATTTGCAAAAAGAAAAATGGCATTAGTTTCCTATATTTTTATGCATTTACAAGGTAGTGCTGACTTTGAAAAATGAACATTATAAATTCTTCCCTTCTTTATAGAAAAAAATGAACACTAACTGATAAATAGAACAGCAGTAAAATAACACTAAAAGTGAAGATCACAAACAAACAATGTAGTAATCCCAATTTTCCCTTTGAAATGTATATATATGTAAATGTTGTATTCTTTTCTGTTTTGGAGGTATATTATACACATGATAATTTTTGTTAAATTCTGAGTTTCATTTAGGTGAATAGATTCATGGATTTCAAGATTATATCCAGCAGTTTGTTATACCATTTGTATGGGACCTGGAAGGTTTATAACTAACCATTTTAGGTCACTCTTTCTCTCCTTGCTGCTTCTCTCCACACAACTCTCTCTCTCTCTCTACAAATTAGTTTGTAAATGCCCTATCTATGGGCCAAGACTTGGCCTCTACCTGTGTTGTGGGACCCATGGGTGGAGACGGAGGGGTATGATATTTCCCTGAACCCCAGAATGGTGTAGGTAGGGAAGCCCCTGCTCTACTTGCATCAATGAGTTTATGGTAATGTAAGTTCACATGATCTATGCTTCTGGCATTAAAAATCAATACTTGTATACATGGATGCAGATGTAACATGATCTATGCTTCTGGCATTAAAAATCAATACTTGTATACATGGATGCAGATGTAACCATATAGATACAAAAATAAAAGTGTATTATGGAATCACAATACCTTGGGGTCTTCATGTAGCTGTGCCATCTATGTGCACCATTAGGACGAAGATGATCTTGCATTCGAGCAGCTGCTTTACCATTTCCATATGTAAGAAAATAGTTTGGATTACCACGAGTAGCTTCTTTATAGTTGCCAAAGTAAACATCTTTGGGAAGATGGTCATAGTTCTTCTTAAACATCGAGACCTGTGGTAACATGATGAAAACTGATAACATTTAGTAATGATGTGTGTGCTTGTTTTAAGACCAACTATCCAATACTGCAAGGCTTGAAATTTTCCAGACAAAAATCATACTACAGCCTTAAATAAAATTGCCTAGAATACCCTAACTTTCAAATTTCTATTGATTGATTTTTTTCCATTGAACCTAGAAGAATAGCAAACAACCAAAAGTGTGATCATACCTCACTGAAAGGTTCCTTGATGTCATCTCGCTCAACACTACTCTCCTGAAACAAATTACATTCCACCATTATCTTACATGTCACAAGACAGTGCAATAGACCTTTAAATACAGAATATCAACTTCTCTTTACTACAAAATATATACAAAACACTCACTAGAGATTTATCTTTGTCATAAATACTGATCCACTCACATAATTAGGGAAAATGACCATATCAACATTACTAGGTACATCTGCCAACAATCGTCTCAAGGAGTATTCACGAGTCCCTGCAGGATGTATTAGCTCATCTGTGTCGAGATGTATAATCCAATCCATGCCTGCATCCTAAAATTTTACAGGGAGAAACATTTATCAAGAAATTTCAGTGACATACACAGATAATTGTACACAGTAGGTGCAAATGTAACACATACCCTTGCCATGACAATAGCCATTTCCATGTTTAGTGATTGCTTCACAAATAACTCATAATTACATGGTTTATAGAAGAAGCTTGACAACCAGGTCTCATTCCAGATGCGGCTAACCCCAAAAACATATGCAAAAACAACATGAAATATATAGTTCATCAGACCCATAGCAGTAGATAATGTTTTAAAAAGAAAATAAGTATCACAATCTCATCATCAGAAGAAAACAGAGGCCAACTAGAACTATTGAACAGAGAAAAGACAAACAAGTTATGATCCCAGTTATACGATGTTTGACTTCATCTAGTTCACACAATGTAAGAGTTTATTTTTCTCTTTTCCCCAAAACACAAAAACTTTGTTTGTCAGAACCTTCTCATAAAAATTACCAGAACAATCTCAAGCACCATAAAGCCAAAAACTGATTGATGATGATGATTCCAGCCCTGTAAGATAAATTTATTAACCCTGGCCACAATCTCTCCATAACCGTTTTAAAATTTCGGATTTGCAAAGAAGAAACTCATATCAAGAGCCTTTCACCACACTATGCAACAATAGACAAAAACATTAAAGAGCAGGAATAATCATTATTTCTATGAACTTGAACTATTTTAACCGGAATATGCACTAACTACCTTTTGGCTTGTTGTGCCTCTAGTTCCCTTGTTCTATATATAACCTTTACCCCCTGCAAAAAATTAAATTAAATTAAATTAAAATTAAAAATTTTATATAGGTCGTTGCTGCAGATATTTGAAATGAAAAGCAGAAAAGAAGTGAAACCTTATAACAGTAAAATATTACATGCAAATAAGGAATCCCATCTTAACTTACAGGAATAGACTCTAAGATATTGGATGTCTCAGGAGAGGCAGCCTTGCCCTCCACGAAAAGCAAAAAATTAGAAACTCCAATAACCTTGTGATAAAATACCCATGGTAATATCTGTTCTAGGCCAGCAGAAGTACTTGTTGTAACACATATCTGTCACACAAAGAGATAGCAAGATAGGATCTCAAAATCTTCAATATTTCGTCCAACACAAAAGGGGGAGAGCACTTCAATTGGTAACATGCATAAAATTAAACACTTTAAAAATAATCACTTTAAAGAGGCAAAAGAAAAAAAAGTGAACAATTCATGGCAAAAAGATACTAATTTAGATCCAAAACAACTGAAAAAGAACTTTGATACCCAGCAGAACAAGATTATTCCCGTTAATTAAAATCATGTAATCAATCACAGCACAATTTAGGAAATTTTTACCTTGTTTTCCACTAGTGAGGAAAAACCCAGCATGAAGCTTCTTTTTCAGAGAAAGTTCATTTCATAATTAATTTCAGGACAAGTATTTCAGCTGTTGTAAATTTAAGGATTTCTAGGCTAAAGCTTCTTTTTAAGAGAAAGTTCATTTCATATACCGTGTAAAATTTACATCACTACTACATCTGCATTTAATGCTTCGCTGTACCAAACTCCAAAGTCCACATATGTTTAGCATTACATAAACAAAAAACAATATATATATAATATATATAAATACTTATTCATGTCTTTGACTACTAATTTTACATACAATTGCTTATTAAATTTGATAGAGATGAGAGGTAATTTTTTTAATTAATGTATAATTATATATTAATTAAAAATAGTATTTTAAAGCATTTTTAAATAATATTAAATGTTTTAATAGATTTTTTTTTCTACGAAGTACTTTTCTTTGACACTCCAAACAAAAACATAAATGTTAAGCAAAAAATAAATTTCATAAAGAAAAAAACCTTGGAAGGCGCCCATGAACCAGACACCAACTCACATATCAATCAAACAAAATCTGGACGAAAAAGAATGGAATATTCATTTCCCAATGCTTAATAAAATAAACCAAATCAAAACAATTTGGAAAAATCACAAAACAAGATCCAAAAATCCATGAAGCAACGGAAACCAAGGAACCAATGATATAAATATAAATAAATCAAGAAATGTGTCTATGTTATGAATTCAATCTTTTCAGCAGATCTAATCCTCAAAATCCCATCAGGTTGCCAATCAAAAGAAACCAAAATCAATCGTCAGTCACTCACCTTGGGCCTTAGATCGGACCCGAAATCAAACTTCCAGTCCTTATAATACGGAAAGGACGGGTAACTGCTCCGACCCAGAATATCGGCGCAACCCGAGGAGGAGGAGGAGGAGGCACGAACGGTGGTGCCACTGAGGGTTGTAGCCATGCCGGGGAACTCGTGGTGGTCGGTGGACCAGCGAGTAACAGGATCGGTCAAGCCGCCACGCCATTGAAGAAGGAAGGCAAAACAAGCGAGAGTTAAGGGCAAGACAGTTAAGAGCAAGAGAAGACGTGAAGTGAAGAGCTGTTGTGAAGGGTGAGAGGAAGCGGAAATGAGGGGTCTTGATGAAGAGTGGAGACCCGCCATTTGAGATTACAGAGGAAGAGAAAGTGGTGCATAGATGTCAGTATTACTGCTTACATTAATAAATAAAACGAAGGAGAGAGCTCAGAGACACAGAAAAAAATGAAACTGAAAGAGCCTGAAACTTGAGGGAGATTGATATATTATGAAACCGTTTTGTCGTTGATGCTGTTATGTATTGGAATGCCCCATAGTCTGCTGCCATTTATTTCAGTTTTATTGCTATTAAAATATTTACGATCTATATATGTAAATGAAGGAGGCGAATTACATTCAAGTCCTCGGTTATTATATATTATATTATTATTTAATAATTTTTATAAACACAACACAAACATAACTCACTTATTCATATTAAATGGAACCCTTCTCTTATTTCTTTCTGCTATTATAATGGTTTCCACCCGCCAACTTGTTAAATTTTTATTTTATTTTATCAAAAGGTACAATAAAAATTTTAAAAAATATTAGTAATTAATATAGTTGAACAAATTTGATGTAATAGCAAATTCAATAGCATTTCTCTTTATATACATTTTTATTTTAAGAAAATAAAAAAGTAATATTTTACATTTTTTTTAAAAAAAAATTCTTTTAACTACCTAATTTGCAGTTTGGTTTCAATGACCTGGTTTTAAGGGGACAACCCGATTGTACTATACTTCGAGGGGATAGTGCGTTGAATATTTCAAAAATTAATAGCTTATGCAATTAAATTACCTCGTCTTTAAGGGAACAGCACAATTGGGTACTATCTGTAATAACTAAATTCCCATTAGATCATACAATTCAGGACTTGATGACTTAATTTTCAAGATAGAATGGGATGAAAATTGGGGATTATGTTGTGGATTATAACAAATTAGAATTTGATTATCAGACAATCTTATCTTGGACCCTGAAAAAAGTAACCATTAATTTTTTTAAAAGAAGTTAAACTAATATTTTCTTTCCTGATTTTAAATATGATACATTATTTTATAGGAGACTGTATGATAACAATGTTACTCTCAATTTGAATAAAGTTTTTTTTTAATGGAGTTTGCATCTCTTAACATTCCTATATCATAATTAATACAATAATTATGTGACAACTATCAAAAAGCATAAATATCAAATACGTTTTCTAGTTGAATCCCTGCCTAAGATGTGTCCAATAGAGTTAATTAGTATAGCTATGATTCTTGCTCCACTCTATATGAATAAAATTGAACATACTGTGTTTATGACTGAATGCATTTGTGCAATGAATTAGTGGCACTTAAACAAAGAAACCAACTGCTGCTTAATTAATACTTAATACTCTACCCTGAAATTGACAATATTAAAATGTTTTCTCTATATAAATTGTGGAAAAAGAAAGCTTCTATTAAGGAGAAATATCTCAAGCACACATATAAGCCAATCGTATTGTTAAGGCAATGTGCCTGAGGTGGCTGTAAACTGAGGGCTGCTTTGCTAGGATACCACAGCTAAATCGTCACAGCCAATGCCATACTGTAAAACTCGAAAATTTTTACATAAAATTTGGGAGATTAAAATGTTGCTAAAAAACATGTAAGGCAGTGTAACACTTGAGAAATATAATGTCAAATATAAATGGACACAATCATTACAGTTTAGTCCGTATCACATGACTGTCTAATATTAATATGAGCTCCAAGAAAAGGTTCAATGTTCCCATCCAAGACAGAATTTAAGTCAGGAAGTTGGATGCCAGTTTTTACATCTTGCACTAGCTTGTGAGGGTGAGACACATACCTCCGAGTCTCTTTTTCCCAGATATTGATGATGTCATCTCTGTTTATGCAACTTACACAGGAAGCTCCTTGCTCCTTTGCAATCATGAGAAGTTTGCCCTTCAATCGATTAAGAGCCTTGATCTTATTTGCAAAGTGGCTCCTTTCCCCTGAGGATTGGACACTTATGCCAGTAGGAATATGCTGAATGCAAACTGTAGGTTCAGTTAGGTTCTGCCCTTCGCCTGGAAATAATGGGGATGAGAAAATCAAATCCTCATCACTGATTTCTATGTCATAATTTGTTTCCAGGAAGAGAGGAACAACATCCACACATGCTGATGCAGCCTGCAAGATTCTGAATTTCATTAACAAAATGTTCATTGCTTTGCTGTAGAAAAGATATGTTTACAAACACACTTGGCCCACAGAAAAAGAAAATAAGGGGTTGAATTGAACATAAAACTGATATTGCTAAAGAAGAATTCTTCATGAAAAATAACCAGGAATATTACAGTGCATGCATTCTTAGTTTCAGCAGAAGAAAGCAATTTGTATAACCTTGAAGATTTTAGCCGAAAAGAAATCACCAATTATACCTCCTTGTGAACAGATTCACTCTGAGAACTTATCAGGAGATGGACACCTCTCTCTCCTAAAAGATAACCAAAAGCACACCCGAATTCCAACTCCATTGTCACAGACTTGATACCGCCATTCTTGCAACAACATTTCTCAACTAACCTTGCTCTATATCCTTGCTTTTGAGTCCATCTAATATACATGCATAGAAGTTGTTCTGCCCATATCTGGATTTGGAAACATTCAGTACCTTCTTTGAGAAGAGGAGCTATAACCATACTTCATATACAGGTCTATTTACAACTCAATTCAATAAAACTGAGCCATCACACACCAATGCATTACCACCTTTAGGCAGTAAGTTGATACTAATCTACAATTTAATTTATGCCTCAATTTGGAAAAGCCAGGCTTGCCACAATATAGCTTTTTCAAAGCAGGGACATATGAATATTATTAATATTTCATTGCTGTATAACCATGTGCAATGGCATACCTTTTGCAAAGTACTCAAGTGAAGAACAAACAAGTATGATAGCAGGACAAACTTTTTCCTTTCCAAAAATGGGATGTTATCTTAACTAAGATTACGCTAAATTAAGAAAGTTTGCCGTCCACAAACTAACAGTAATGAAACATTAACAGTTAACATGTGAATTGTGTGACCATGCACTGCTGCTGTGCTAGAATAGGACATACTCAGAGCCAACCAATTCATTTCTATTTGTTTTTTTAAAACAAAATTGATCTCATAAATGACTTGAATCTTGAACCTGCACCACATTTTGTTTAGAAAACATGTTATTCTTCCAGGAAAATCAAAACAAACAAATAAACACACCTCAGAGCAGATGCCTTCCAATCCAGCTTTAATAGTCACACATGCTCCCTCCAAGTCATATGGTCCATGAAGAAGCTTGGACATCTCATACTGATCCAAGAACTTGCTTACATCTAAAGATGCATCATATGCTTGTTCAAAAAGCCCATAATTAACAGCATCCATCTCAACCAACTGTGAAATAAGCTTTGCTTCTTCAGCCTGCGGAAACAAGCAAAAAAAAATCATGCCACACACCATAATCTTCAATTTACCTAAGATAAGAATCAAAGAGTTGAAGCAACTTACAAGACTTGTAAACTTCCATCAATTTCTAAACTTAATGAGGAAAAACACATATGATCATTCAAAGATATCAAACAATTAAAGCACGTGTTGATTTATACCTCAGAATCTTAACAAAGAAAATGGATCTGTTTTTTTGTTGTGAATAAAAATAATAAAAATAAAATCAAAAAAAGAACTGAGCGGATTTTATAATGATGCAGTTATGAGAAAGATCAAATATGAGCTAAATCTAGAAACCAATCAAGATTGGCTGAATTGTCACAGCTGGATATGGTCAAGTTCTGCAGGCAAATGGTTCACCTAGAAGACATGCAGTCAGCCTTCTAAGTGTCCTTCTACCAAAAGTGAAATAAAAAAATTATGTTATGGAAATTTAATAAAACTAATCCATGTAGCACATCACCTTGTATTTTAGGTCTTTGAGAGAATCAACTACTCTAGCACTATCGGCTAGCTTGACAAGAATTTCATTCGATTTAGATGGGTCATCCCACAGGTTATAGTCACGTATCATCTCTTCCTGCCTAATCCTTCTCTCTTCTTCAAGTTCCAGTGCTGTGGGTGCCAATGCCTCAGCACGGAGTACTGCATCTTCAATCTTCTTTTTCAATGAAAACAAACCTAAACAGGTCCAACAATCATTTATAATTAAAACAGAGAATCAAAAATTATAAAAGATTGAGATAAGGAAAAGTATCTTGTTCGCTAGTAGTAATATCATAGATGTTGCAAGCAAAAATCAAACATTCAAATTTAGATTCTTCAATAAAAGATCCAATTTATAGATACATAATACCTCTAACAGCAAAAAAAAGTCGTGTGTTCCCATAACTGATACATAAGCCAGTTGCATTGAAAAGCACATGATAAATAAAGACACCTAAGAAATTAATATATACAAATACAAAACTCCTTGAATAAATGTTAGACATTCGCATAGATTCCAAGCATCTGGTACTTTCCATAAATAATGCTTAACCAGTTATACCTTTTTCCTAAAGTTATTTATTTATTTTTTTGTCTAATGATACAATAAAATCTTCAAGGGCTTACAAGATCCAGGCCAGGGCAGGTGCTTAAACTTATCAGCTAATGTTTGCAAAAATGCCATCAAGCACAATCTATCTTCAGATCATTAACAGAAGTTTCTGGATACAAATGGACCTGGTAAAACAGTCAATGTGCAGTCATGGACAAAAAGTAATCAGTCTATGCAACTTCATATGCCCTGTTACAAAAAGATGATCAATACAAACTAGCAATGACAACAAAAGTTTTTGTAGTTCAGGTATTGAGAGCAACAAAAATAACTAACAGGTAATTAAGCTTCAACCTATTCAATACCATATGATTAAATCAGCAACTAGTTAATTATGTAAAGTTGATATTTTGAATTTGCCAGGCGCTATCTAATTAACACTAAGAACCTTTGACTTTGTTTAGCGAAACTGTAAGAGAGCTACTTCACTTCTAAAATAAAAGACAAGCAGATAAATAGTGCCAGATGCAACAGTTGTACAACTTAAAAAGCTCAATAAAAATTACTTTGAACGAGTTAACCCCAACCAAGCCTTAAGAAATCAGCAGCCAAACATTTAAAGTTTCACAGTTTGTGGATTTTTTTGTGTCCTCGTTATTCTCGGGACCAAGTAAACAGTAGAAAAATTCCTTTAAGAAGTTCTCTCAAACAATTTAACTTCACTTGTGTCAAAGTTCACCCGTTACCATTTTTAAATGTCAACTGCCGGGGTTAACACCCGGAGACAGAAATAAAAATAAAACAAAAAAAAAGGGTCATTTCAATAGCATTCACCTACTGAACTTAACTAGGTCGAAACCATTTCAACAATGCCGAGAATACTTCATGGAGTTCGAAAAAGAAAGAAAGAATCAAAGAGAAGCGGAAAAGAGACTGACCCAATTGTTCGTATATTTTGTTTTTCTTATCGGTAGAATGAGAAGCTCGGATTGTAAAGTAAAGAAGCTGAGTTCGTGAGTTGTTACAGTTATTTTTTCTACAAGCCAGGCATGAAGCTGAAGCTGAAGCTGGAGCAGTAGCATTAGCAGGTCCTCTTACAAATAAATGCTCGGCAGCCATTGCTTTCCGATGCAAATTAATTTAGAAAGAAAGCAGTAGAAACAAGCAAGAAAAGCCGCGGGGAATTCTAAAATGAAACCACGGACATCCGGAATGCAATTCTCGTTCCCCTGTATGGTATTGGTGTTGCTGTTAATTGGGAGTTGAGACTCGTGTGTGTCCACGTACCGGATTCTGGCTCTCTTTGCTCTGCCCTGCCTTATCTTCCTAATTGGTTAAACGAAAAATTTTTGAAAATAATGTTATTTTTTACACCCAAATCCATCTTAATTTATTTTTATTAAAATACTTATTTTAAATAATTATATTTTTAAACACTAATACTCTAATTTAATTTTACCAAAATAATCAGTGAAGTACTAAAATTTTCATGGATCTTTAGATTAGGGCAATTTCTTTTCCATATGAGTTTATAGTGCTGCCCATGGTGTGAACAGTATTGCTCTTGGTTGTTGGATTGGGGCACAGTGCTGGTTTGGGGTGTTATTTTAATAAAAATAAATTAGAGTTTATTAAAAATATAAGGAGTGAAAATAAAATTAAAATAAATAAAATTTATAAAAAAATAAATTTTATATCTATTTATAATTTAAAATTAGAGTTTAAGGACAAAATTGTTGAAAATAATTACTTTGATAAGAATAAATTAAAATTGATCAAAATTGTAAAAAATGATAAAAATAAAATTATTTTTAAAAATTTTTCATCTTTGAATTTGCTCCTACGAGATCTTGCCACGTCATCTCCACCTCATCATCAAAGATTTTTATTTTTCCACTTTTTTATCTCGACACTACATATAAAATTAGAGAAAATCTATGAATGTCACAATATACAATATTAAATAAATAAATATTACTACTCCATATCAAAAATTGATCAATATTTTATTATTGTAGCATATTTTATATTATTTTTATGAGTAAAAAAATAAAAAAAATAAGTTATATAATTATATGATAAATTTATAAACAATTTTATATGAAAGAGTTTATATAGATATTTATACTTTTAGCATTATTAATATAAGCACATATATGTATGTATATAATATATATATATATATATATATATATATGTTGAAGATGTGATCTCATCCATATGTTGTAATTATGAGTATGAATCATTTACAATTTTTATAGAATTTTAGACTTTCTTTATAATAAGATTTATATTTCAATTTTACATATAGAATAACATATCATATATATAATTTTTCAAAAATTTTATTAGGATTATTTTTAAATATTTCTAGTGAAATTTGATAATATTATAAATAAATATAAATTTTTAAAAAAATTAATAAAAACTATATTTTAACAAAACATCATTATATTGAATTTTTAGTTGACGAATTAAGACAATCAAATGACTAAAATAATATTAACTAAAATTAAATTAATGTTAAAATATAAAGAATATATACTTTTTTTAATTATTTTTTTAAATATCAAAAAATATATAAAAGAATTAATAATATTTAAAATTATATAAATACAATCACATTTATTAATCAATTAATACAATAGTACTATTATTGTAAAATATTTTTTTATTAATTTTAAAACAAATTTAATTTATATATAATTTTATTACATTTGGCAAGAGATTTGAAAATACCCCTTTTTTTTTGCTATAATTCTTTTGCAATCATTTTATTTTTAATTTTATATTTTTTAAAATTTAAAATATAAAACTGCTATATTTAAAGTAAAAAATTTTCTATCTTAAATTATTAAATTTTAGGAAATTATAATCATGGTCGCATTTTTGTTTACACAAAGATACAACATTTACTAAAATTCCGGTCATGTCAATAAGAATTTTCAATGCGTCTTAAAAGCAATTTAGTTGGCTATATAGTTAGTTATGAAATTAATGAATCAAAGGATGAAATTCTCCTCGGAATAAACTTAAATTAAGCACTAACATTCCCCAAGATTGATTTCCCAAGACTTGACATAATAAGGACTCGCTTGAAAAAAAACTTGCATACGTGAAATCTGAGAAGTAAGAATTGCAGTGACCTAAATAACAAATTTAACCTTCTCAAAGTGATCTTTAATATACCTTCTCCGCACCAGTGCTAGGCATATAAATTAGATCTGCTCTGCTCACAGTGACTCCGCAAACTGGGGGGCCTCCAAGTCAAGCTCTTGCTTCATGACACAATTCATCAGCCACTCACTGCTGAAAGTCCATACACCTTTCTTTATAGCCGATAATGCTTCTTCCATTTCTTCTTCACACGCAATGAATATTGTTTTTGATGTTTCCTTTACCTTTTCCAGCCCAGAAGAAATTACCTGAATTTATTTTTGACTTTATGATTAGTTGATTTGAAGATGGTAAATAAGAACACAGACACAAACTTGCCGCTGCAGTTGTAAACAGGCCACCAAAACAAGCTGTTTGACTTGAAAATCCTTCAGTGTTTCTAAACATGTATTCTGCTACGACTAGCTCTGTAACCCCGTAGCTACCTCCTACTCTTTGATGGGAGACCTCAAGCCCACAACTCATCTAGACAGGACAAGGTTTAATGTTGGGATGCAGCTACCACGTTATGCAGCCTACTTTTTTGTATACCGGAAATTATAAACAAGAACAAGAAAAAATTGAGGCATGTTGTAACATCAATGTCTACAATTTCTAGCAGAGGTGTTACCTGCAATCACTTCAAGATGTGCCAACAAAGTAACAGTCATGCAAATAAATGCAGGAATAGAAATTAGTAAAAAGATAAAGAAAGCACAACAAATGTGAAGAGCATGGAATATATTAGAAAAATCACCAAAGAGAGCTTGAGATGACTGTCAAACCACACTCCAGCTATATGTATGTATGAACTTATTTGTGATGAATGTAGTGCAAGTCTAAAGTACATATGCATATTATGCATCTAACATGCAAGGCAGCATTTCGTGTTCTTGGGAAAATTGCAAACAAAATTGTGAACATTTTAGGTAGGCAAACTACAAAACAGACGTTCTACCAACCCTTTCCCCATATTGATATGGCTAGCCTGCTCCTAAATTGCATTTAAAACTTCATTTGAAATGATTGAAAGAAAGCAAAAGAGGAAAACAAATAAAAGCTCAAGCAAAGAGAGCCTAAACATCTGGACATCAAATTGGTCTACGCATGAGTAAAATGAGAGGAAAGAGGTTCAAAGAAGTCTTGCTATCAAACTTGCAGTATGGTCAAATTCACTTCATGGGTGGCACATCCAAGGTATTTGAAAGTACAAATTTGAATATTCTTAGAAATTTGTCATTCTTAGGTTTATCTCCAAGCATCTTCAACATATTAAGGTTGGTCTAATCATGAAAACAGGTGCTAACGGGAAGTTCCAGAAAGGAAACCAATTTGTTCAAAGAAGCTGGTAGGTTTTCCTCACAATATTCAGGCATTCTGTCAGAGATTCTTAGAACTTACATTTCCACCAGCAGACCTGACAATGACAGATAAGGTTCTGATAGGGGGTTCAACATGATCTGCCATGCTTATGTTATACCCTTTAAGCAAACCTCCCGGTCTAGCCTTGGCTTTAAGAACTGCATCTTTTAACTCACTTCTGTACTTTAACACATAATCATTGTCACGCAAGATGTAGGATGATTCATCTGCACAACGAGATGGGATATTAATGGGAACTTACAGTGCATGAAGTACTCGATACTTTATAAATTAAATAATCTTATCAACTAACCTACAAATCTGCCTTCTCTGAAGCTTTCTTTTAACCAACTTGGTGAGACAATCCAAGCTCTGCATTACAAGACATTACCTCAACATTTTAAATTACAATATAAATCATAAAACCAATAATATATATGTCCATCCACAACAATAAGTAAGACAACATTCCAAGGATTCAACTTGGCTGACCCTGAACAGAGAGCAGTGCAGAAATTCAGAGTTGTTCTCACTTTTCCTGTGACAACATGTGTGCTTGTACTTCCATCAGTGGAAACAGCACCACCTAGGTTTTCAATTACCTACATCAAAAATTTTAATGCTCAATAAGTACATACTCGTATGAATATCTAGGAAAGAAAGCATAAATTTTTCTAAATAATAATCACATAAAACACGAAAATCATTGTATTGAGTAAAAAAAATATAGAACCAAAGAAACTAATCTAACAACACAGTTTCTCAAAAAAAAACTCAGAGAAGATAATCACCAAGACATATGGATATTAAAACAACCATCAAAATTTAGTAAACAGCACAAGAATTAACCAGGCAAAGCATAATGCTTCCAAGATATCTTCTAAAAAATATGAATGGAATAATAAATAAAGGCGCATGGCATCATAGCAACTCATGACTAAAGTCAAACTCCATTCCCTTAAATCCTGCTAATTGTCAACAAGCAACGGTGATAGTTAACTATTTTTTCTATTGAATGTCATCTTCTATTTCAACAATGTCCAATTAATTCAGTGCCAGTTGTTTATTTGCAATTGTTTCAGAAAATAAGCATTTGTATTACTTATGATTATGTTAAATATATGGAATATATACTTGTATAAGCAAAAACCAAAGACCAAAACAAAGTAGGAACACTAATACTCCTCTGATAAGGAATCCTGCCCTAATAAGACTAAACATAATATTATTAATGCTTGGACAATGTCATCTTGAGTTTGCAACGGAGTGTTAGAGTTACAATTGTCTTATTGGTATTGTGTTTAATCTCATTAGATAGGATTTCTTATTAGAGGAGTATTAGTATCCCCACTTTGTTTTGATTAATGCTTTTAGACTATATAAGGATATATTTTGTGTATTTATTGTAATCACAATTAATACAAGAGATTATTTTCTGCAACAGCAATGAAAAAGTACAATTGCAGCAGTTCATCCCAATAAAAAAGAAAAATGAAAGCCAGGCTGCATACTTATTTTAGTCTAAAAAGGACAGAATGTATATATATAATAAGAAAGAAAAGGTTTATTTATGCCTAAATAGTGAAAAAAATTAAGTTTTCACAAACAATATGGGTAATGATGCCAAGTCTCTTCCCAAAGGATTGAAAGCATACTCTCATAAAAGAAGCTACTATATGTTCTTGAGTAGCTTGTTCAGAGGCTATACAAAGATGGCCATGGGAACAAAGATTTAACAGACCTCTTAGCAATTGTGCATACAGAGCAAGGTTTGAGAGTTAGCTCCAATGGATTATATATTTAATACTTGAAACAAATGTCACAAAACAATCCCTTAGCTAGAAGAAAAATGATGGCTCAAAAAGAGCACGCAGCTAAACTTTCTAGATATAGTTTGGCTATTTCTCCTTAAACCAATTCAGATAGATTACCATTGTTTCCCCTTAAACTATTGGTAGAACTCCTTGGAGACTTGTCAAGCAAATTTATAAATTTTTTCAAGAATTAACATTATGAACTCAACAGTGATTATTCATATAACTGAGAAAACCTTCATGCATTACTTAATTTTTCTTATTCAATTTTCTATTGGAACTAAAAAAAAGAAGAGGGGCAAAAGAACAATCTAATCCAGGGAAAGTGTTGCACAATTTATTGTTAATATATATACATCTCATTTTGGAAGACTAATTCAGGGAAGCATCAAAATTGGGAAGTATTTCATCTGAAGACAAGATAGATAAGAGATGGCAGAGTCCTAATTGTTCCACATTTCTATGTTAATATACACAAGTCAGAATCTCAACCACACAACATCAACTTCTTCAATCACTACAATAAAATTCCCAAGTCAAATGCACTTTTGCAAAAGAAAATAAGTAAAGCAGATTTACCTTCACGAGATGCACTTTCTTAGAATCATCTGCAATATTCATCAACATAATTCTGAAGCATCCTCCACTTGACTGAAGTTCTTTGCTGACCAAAGCTGCTGAAGTCATACCAACTGGCCTATCTTCCATAGCATCATTTCTCGTGCAATTACTAGTCACAGGATTGTTAGGAAAAATTTCCACCAAAGGTTTACATCCGGAAAGCCCCATTGTTTCATTACCTTCCAAAGCTAAGCCCTGGTTAGAATCTAATAGACAATCGGCACAATGGCTTCCTTTAACTTTTTTTGACTTCAGTGAAGACAATGAGGCTTCCCAAACCTTTCTGTTTTCACCTTGTGTAGAACAAGAACAGTGCTTAGCATCTGTATCAGCTCCAATATGGGGTGCACTCATGGTCATGTTACTGTGCTGCACCTTCTCATAAGCAGCCAGGTCCCCACAGTGATGCGTTGGGTCCAGGCTCTGAGAGAAATCTGTTCACAACAAACAGAAAATGTTAGCTCTCACTACCTCTGATGATTTTCTTGTTAATACAAACTGAAAAATGCAACAGTTAGATACACAGGAAAAAAAAACTACTCATACTTGATATCACATGAAGCCAGTATGCTCACATACTGAAACAAGAATCCTCTTATGATTCATTTTTTCCCCATTGTGATTTCAATACAAAAGAAAGCATAATTTCAAAACCAAATAAAGTTGTTTTTATTTCCATGGAGTCTGGAAACTTTTGATGTACAGTTCCCACATCATCAAGGAATTTCTTCTTTTCTCTCTCTTCCCCACCGCTCCAGAAGCAGTTTACATAACCAAAATGCCAATATTTACTTACCAACTGACTTGATTTCTTCTCTTGAGCACCCATCTTCTACAAAGCTTTGAGGTCTTGCTGACCTATTAACAGTCAATAGTGAAGACTTCTCACAAGGCTTTAGAGGAAAACAGACATTCGGAGGATCAGCAGTGTCAGCTGAAGTGTCCTTTTTAAGATGAGAAACCATGAGCGTGGAACCACCAGGAAAGCATAATGCTTTACGAATGTCTGCCTTAACAGGCAGTCTGCGAGCTCTACCTTTAGTGTCTACCTCTGCTATTGATACAAAACCCTGCAATTATTTCAATTATTACCTGACTCAAGTAACAAATCTCAACATAACCAATTTCTCCTGCAAATATGACCAACATTTCTTATTTTAATAAACAACAAATTCCGGGCAACTTTGAGAAAGTATAACTTCGGAAAGAAAAACACTTCTTAATACACAATATTAATTGGGTATTGCAAATTACGTTAAGAACAAAAATGAAGAAATTCTAGGACTCACTAATATCAATTATGCCTATGTCAATAAACTATAATTTCAAGTTTATACGGGCTGTTAGAAACACAAAATTAATTCAACTTCTATTTAAGGATAAATGCAAGTAAAAAGAATACCTGTTTATGCCAAAAACCTTCAGATTCCTTATCACCCCAACAGAATATAGTGCGGGTACCAACACTCTGGAGTCTCTTCCTCAGTTCCAAGTACAACAATTGACCAAGACCCTGAAGTGTTAAGGCAAGCAATTATTGTGGGCAAACTTTTCAAATGTGCCCCACATGATAACTAATAGGAGTAGGAACAAGAATAGTGAGTAGCACTTAGTAGGCCGTAAGACACTTTATATTAATTTGTAAAGCCACCATATGGAGATGAGAAACATATGGGATTTAAGCTAAAAATAATAAAAATTAACACCGAGTTGCAAGCCACTGATAAGCACTCAAATTCAGCTTGAGTTCAAGTCAAAGGTACCTTGTTAAATGCTTAAATCTTGCACTTTATATTATTTTCTAAAGCCACCATATGGGGATGAGATGGGATTTCAATTTAAATTACAAAATTATACACCGAGGTACAAGCCATTGATATGTTCTCAAATTCAGATTGAATTCAAGTCATAGGTACTTTGTAAAAGACTTAAATATTGAGTAAGAGTTACAAAACAATATTTCTAGGAAGGCAAGCAATATAAAAGATAAAAGAAGAAAACAGTAATACTTTGAATGAAAGCAAGCAATGTAAAGGAATAGCACTAGAAACATTAATGAAAAACAACCTTGTGTTGGTAGATAGAACTAACAGCAGCAAGAGGGACCTCCGCATACTGTGTATCTGCAGGAACTATTTGATAAGTAATTGCAGCTACAACCTGCATGGTAACAATTGCTGAGAAATCTTGAAAAAATGGAAACTAAGTTTCTTTCTTCTCGTGCTCTAATGTATTAACTGCTGTAATAATGCGGGCCGAATCATGTCACTGTGGTGCTTAGACACTGATAATATTCACATAAATCAGAAAAGGCAGAAAGCGCAGCAACTAGACTCCTCTGAAGTAGCTAATATTCTTTAGAAAAGTGCACCTTTCCAGGTACAAGAAGCTCACAACCTAGGACATTGGGCATTGATGATCTGGTGGTGAAACTTCAGTTTATATACAACCCAAACATAACAAGTGAAGTTACACAGCAAGTTACTCTACTCAGTTTGGTGCAAGGCAACAAGGATCAACCTTGTCAGGTAATTGTTGATTCTGCACTAAATAATTTAGAGAAATATCTTTTCTTTGCATTTATTTGCTTGGGAGTGCTCCTTTTCTGTGGTTGGACTGATGAGGGGCTCATGTTTATTACACCATTCTTGTTTGCTTGATTTTGTATACCCATTTTCAATTTAGCTACAAGTTCTTGTTTCTTATAAAAAGGAAAAATACTATTAAAAATACTGAATATGAAAAAAGACAACTAAAGAACATTTAAAACCTACCTCCTCATAACCTTTCGTGGACTTGAATTTTAAAAGCAGCGTACAGTACTTCCTGCAAGATTGGCCATAACATGAACAAAAGCTTCTTGGCCAAGTAACTTATTACGCAATAAATGATGACTATAGCTGTTCTTAAATACGAGTGTGGATATACAAATGTGGAGAAGGGAAAATAGCTGTACCCATTCAGTACACATTTTTCAAGGAACATAGACTGCTTTCCTGTATTTGCTGCATAATTCATTGTGGGCAGCTCTCTTGAGTATATTTTTAGTACTTCCTGAAAAATCAATGAGAGCCAATTAGGAGCTACATATTTTCCAAAGAGAGTAAGTCAATATGCAAGATACCAATAAGTGTAACATGAAAAATAATAAGTCAAATAGTACGTTATCATTACACTAATATATCAAATTCAAGAGAGAGAGCCACATAAAGACTCTCATAAAACAAGTTCATAGCCCATCCTAAGAAATAACTAATGTTTTCACTTAATTGAATCAGAAGTCAAAACCTAAGACCTATCCTGCCTCACACATTTGTCACTAGATGTAGAGCCCAAGGAAACCCTCCAAAGCAAATATACAAAACAACATGATCATGGAAAGCATGGAACACATGATAATGATGCAAGCCCATGTCCACACATATATACATAGATAGAAGTACCTGAAGGTAGGATTTACTACAACTATCTTCAGCATCTTTGGGGTTAACAAGCACAAACGTATACTCTTCCCCTACATAAGCCCGATGAGTAACTCAAAAGAAGAATTGATTAATTCAGTACAAACCAACAAAATTCTGAAATACCAAATAACAAATAAAATCACTGTTGCAAAAATTTGAATTTATACTTTAACTAACAAAGAGTAAGTGTACCTTTTTCTTTTGATTTCGACTGACAAATATCATTACTAGACTTCAAACCTTCTCTCACTGCCAGAACCAGTTAATCAGAGAATAACATGCTGAGTTACTGTCTCTTCGTTCTTTAAAATATATATATATATGTAAAGAACACTCAATATGTGAACTTTAAGCTTAAGAAATATGGACTTTTGCTTAATTGAAACAAAATAACGCGAAACAAGAAAAGAGAATATACAAGAGAAAGTTTGGTTTTGTACTCCATTTGTTTATTTCATATGACAAACCAAAAAGAAGAAACATAATGATCAAAAGATAATGAAACAAACACCTGCGATTTTGATTTTTCTGCTTTTGGGGATAGAGATTTGAAGGCTGTTTGGATCAGATATGTAAGCGTACTTATTTGCTTCGATGGTGACCTCACAATTGCCTATCAAGAAAAATGATGAAATTAGGGCTACAATTGTTAATTTCTACAGTTTGTGGAGTACTTACCAATTTCCATTGTAGAGTGAGACGCCGAAAGTGCCCTCTTTGGCGCCATGGTTTTTCTGAGGTTTCGAATAGCAAGAGATACGCTTAAATAGGCGGGAAGATGAGTATTTTCGCGAATTTGACAAAATGCTGTGGTATTTTGGTCATTCAAAATTTCTTCTTTGTAATGCTGACATTTTAAATGAAAATCAATGGAGAATCTACTAAATTAATTTTAAATGAAAATTGATGAACAAGTTTCGAATCAGTTTTGAAAATCTTAAAAGTTTACATAAAGGCAGATTATCCCTGATATATTTTAACTTTTTTTCAATATTTTTTTAAAGAAAAATCCATTATAATAGCTTTTGTAAAATACTGTTGAAATTAATATATAATTACATATTAATTTAAAATTATTCATAATATAAATTAAATATGATAGATCTTTTTAAATAATTTAATCGCAATTAGGGATGGTATTTAAAATTAGCAAATATTATAAACTAATTAAAGATGGATGATTTTTGAATTATTTGTAATTATATACCAAATAAAATAAATTTTAGAAAAATATTAAGCATTTTTATAAAAAAAAATTAAATAGATATTAAAATATATAAGCTTAATTCAAAGGTATTTCAAATGATAAAGTAGAATTATCATTCTTTTACAGTAGCTAATCTAAAATAACTTGAATTTCAAGTCAAATTAGCTTAAGGTCATGAGCCCTTTTGTTTATTACGGTACTTATGTATTTATGTAGACTATTCCTTTCGGAAATCACAGAACTGCTCCTCTTTATGGCTCTGCCCTCTTCAGATTGGTTGATGAAATAGTTTCTAGAGGAGGGAAACAGTTATAGTTGTTCTTATTAGTTCATCAGCATATGTTGCCGGCAGGCCATGCACACTTAAAAATAGTTCGATTACAAAAATCTCTCTTAGTTCATGGTGTCCATTTTTAAAAGATAGTTTAACGTGGATAAACAACCTAGAAATTTTTTTTGACAGAATTTGTACTTCAACCATGTCATACCGCAATGCAATTTGTACTTTTCTAGCTAGGGCAACTAATTCGTTAGGTAGAGACTGTCAGTCTTCAAAATGTGCTGGACCAAGAACGTGTTCAGCGCTTGTCTAGTTGTGAGTAGAATTTATAGGTTTTTTTTAACATTATTGTACCATCATGTTTCAATGTTGTTTTTTGTCAAATAAAAAGCACTAGAGAAGTTAGTTTTAATTTTAGTTGTGGTTGGTTGAGAAAATATAAAGGGAGTCTTGATAAGCAAGTGATAATAACTCTTAATAGTCAGTGGCAAACGGTGTTCAACAATCAATCTGAACGTTCATGCATTGACAGGCTTTTACATACAAGAATGAATCCACCCACGAAATAGTATGATTCCATTGCCCAAGTTTTCAGTTCTTGGATTTTTCATGGCAATTTCATTCTTCATTCTCTCCCTTACGAATTCCCATCAGTCAAAGGTACCATAGCTCTGAAGAGGACAATTTACTTGTCAGATGGGTTGCCCTCCGAGATTTGGTGCTTGCGCATGATTTGGTGGTTTGGTGAAAGGTGTAGCCACGTACCGAACTACCTCTGTCCCCTGTTATTTCTCATTAGTAGTGAAGAAAACTAGAAGAGTTCTGGGTTTTCTGGAGAAGCGTAGACATTAAGTTAATTTCACATCTTTCCCAAGGTTTCATTGATACATGAGTTACAGCCTTGCTCTGTACAGCAATTACAGAAAGCATAAACTACATTAATCTACGGGGTAGTTCGGTAAACGGCGTACCGATTGCAAATTTCCACTTTTCAACGAGGCTGCTGGATACACCGGGTGCTGCACTTTGGATTCACATCCTTAGCTGGCTTCTCAACATATTTGGCTGGTTCCACGGAAGACTTTGGAGATTTCAACAAGCTCATACTATCCTTCAATGCCTCTGCATCCTTTTCCAACCCTATTATTCAACATCATATTTCAGTCAAATGTGTCCTACCACACAGTCTAAAACCAAGATTCTGCGAGTATATTATAATATTCATTAGAAATATTCAAAGAGTTCATCCATACCACCATAAGCAGGAAAAAGGGAAGAAACATTTTCAACTTCGTCATCATAAGGAGAAACAAAGTCATCGAATTGAGATTCCATACTAAAGAAACTTTCACCAGCATCTAGATCAAATGTATCTGGAAGAAAGTCAGCAACGTTACTCCTATCAAAGTCGTATTCGCCATTGTCATAAAAGCCATCCTCATCCTGGTGCTGGCTAAGCCAGTAGCCCCGGTACCATGTTGAGGTTGTGATCAGTTGCCACCATTCAGGAGAGAAATCCTCCACTTGACGTAACGCAGCAGGAATAAAGAGCGGGGCATCAGGATTCAATGTCGACCTTCTTCCTGAAACTAGCGCCATCAAAATCTAATCTTCTCTTCTAATCTGTAATCTAAATCAACAAAAAGAAGAGCACAGACAATTAAAATAAGAAAATTTCTGCCAAGCCTCAACATATTGATACTCAATCTTTATGAACCCTCGGGTAAGGATGCATCATCTTCACCACCTACTATCCATAACGGACATTCAAATTTATAAAATCTCATTTCACCAGACACAATCAAATTGACATCCTTAATCATGGATACAAACGCCCAGTTCAAGCACATTCCAAATTTATTAATACCACGAGCAATGATCTAAACATCAGATCCCAGGAACAACAGCTTGTAAAAACATAAATTTCAAAAATAAAGAGATCAAATGCTTGTTAAAAATGAACATATAAGTACACATGCTAACATCATATTTTGAAGCTTAAAAACCGGATCAAAATTTTCTTTTTTGGTTCTTACCATCCATCAGAACATCCCCACCCCCTCCATTAAACTCCTCCCTTCCCCTCCCCGATCTTCTCCCTTCTTTCCTAATACCCCTCTCCGTTCCTCCTCATCCCCGCCGCCTCCGGCTCTGCCTCCTCCCCCCTCTCTTCCTGCGACCCTGTCCATCTTCGTTCCCTTTGCTAGAGGAGAGCTTCCTTTCCTGCCCGCGTTCGCACGCTTTCTCTCTGTCCCACGTCGACACCCTCACTAGATTTTTATGTCCCTTTCTCTTCCCCGCGACCGTTCCCCCCCGCGCCCACACCCCACCTTTGCGCGCACCACACTTCTCCACGTTCCGTTACGCCCACTCTTTTCTGTACGCGTCCACTTGGATTACCACATCCTGCACCGTCCTCCGCTTTTGCCACTCTTTTGTGCCCCTCTGTTTGTGGCCCCATGTGTGCTACACTCTCATCTCACACGCGTTTACACCATTTCCGGTTCATGCTCCCACTTCATCCTATAGGCCGAAGATGCTCCCAAGATCACTGCTGCTTGTGTTCTTCATCCCCTTGCAACTCGTATTTGTGATTCCTATCTTCACGTTGCTGCCTTATAAATGGGCACCTCTGTGTCTGTTTGTGACGACTCGTCGACCTTCTTTAGACTATATACCTACAGTTCTTACCATCGATAAATAAGACCCTTTCTTCCTTTTCTTGCCCCTTTGTGCTCCTCTTTCTTTCCTTTACTTCCCACTTCTTCCCCCTCCAAACCTTCTCTTTCTTTTTCCCTCTTCTCGTTCCAAGCAGTGACTATAATTATAAACCAGACCACTCCATACGTGTAAGTCTGTCAAAGAGTGTGAAATGTCACTTTCCCACTCTTGCTTTCGCATTTTCTGCTCCCTACCACCCCGTGGTTTACCCATATGGCTTTTTTTTCGTAGCGTCTTGTGTCCCTCTGCGGCACTGTCGGGTTTATATAAGCTTCACACACTGCACTATACTTTATTGCCCCGGCAATCCGTAGGATGCCTTGTGATCTGCGTACCCGTGCACGTCACTTTGAGTATCAGGGTTTTGATCGATGTAACATACACAGCGGTTCATCAGTTGTGACGACTGCGTCCAGCCGCCGCGCAGAGAACCTAGGCGAAAAGACATTGGGTGCGTGCTATTCACGAACTCCAGGGGTCATTGGAAATATTGCTTCATCGCTTGAAGTGCGAGGAGAGGCTACAGCACTTTGTCCTGTGTCCACTCTGGCATCTTCTCGGTTCCCCTTGTGCGATGTCCCCTTGCACTTTTGCCGAAATTAGGACCTAGGTCCTCGCTTACCCAGACCAAAATGGCCCCGGGTCGCCAAGAACCCAGGCTGGAAAAGACCTTTAGGTGCGTGATATTCAGGCGCTCTGGGGTCATTTGAAAATTCGTCCTGGGTATTGGGCCCTTGGTCCACACGTTCGGCCTCGGGTCCCCGGGCACTTAGGCCGAAATTAGGACCTGGGTCCTTGAGTACCCAGGCCAAAATGGCCCTAGGTTCCCGAGAACCCAGGCCGAAAAGGCCCTAGGTCCTCGAGTACCCAGGCCAAAATGGCCCTAGGTCCTCAAGTACCCAGGTTAAAATGGCCATGGGTCGCCGAGAACCCAGGCCGAAAAGGACATTTGGGTGCATGATATTCATGCACTCCGGGGTCATTGGAAAATTCGTCCAGGGTACTAGGCCCTTGGTCCACGGGTTCGGCCTTGGCTCCCCAGGCACTTAGGCCGAAATTTGAACCTGGGTCCTCGAGTATCCAAGCCAATTTAGTCCTGTGTCTCCGAGAACCCAGGCGGAACAAGACCTTTGGGTGCGTAATATTCACGCGCTCTGGGGTCATTGGAAAATTGATCCTGGGTGTATGGCCCATGGTCCACGGATTGCGCCTTGGGTCCCCGGGCACTTAGGCCGAAATTACGACCTGGCTCCTTGAGTACCCAGGCCAAAATGGCCCTGGGTCGCTGAGAACCCAGACCGGAAAAGACCTTTGGGTGCGTGATATTCACGCGCTCTGGGGTCATATGAAAATTCGTCCTGGGTATTGGGCCCTTAGTCCACAGGTTCGGCCTTGGGTCTCCGGGCAATTCGGCCGAAATTAGGATGTGGATCCTTGAGTACCCAAGCCAAAATGGCCCTGGGTCGCCGAGAACACCAGCGGAAAAAGACCTTTGGGTGCGTACTTGGGTCCCCGGGCATTTAGGCCGAAATTAGGACCTGGGTCCTCGAGTATCTAGGCCCAAATGAGCCGTAGGTCGCCGAGAACCCTGGCCGAAAAAGACATTTGGGTCCGTGATATTCACGCAGTCCGGGGTCATTGGAAAATTCATCCTGGGTATTGGGCCCTTGGCCCACGGGCTCGGCCTTGGGTCCCCGGGCATTTAGGCTGAAATTAGGACTTGGGTCCTCGAGTACCCAGGCCAAAATGGCCCTGGGTCGCCGAGAACCCAGGCTGACAAAGGCATTTGCGTGTGTGATATTCACGCACTTTGGGGGCATTGGAAAATTCGTCCCGATGGCCCTGGTCAATGGGTTCAGCCTTGGGTCCCTTTGAACTTTTGTCGAAATTAGAACCTGGGTCCCCGAGTACCTAGGCCGAAATGGCCTTGGGTCGCCGGCAACCCAGGATGGAAAAGACCTTTTCGTGCGTGATATTCACGCACTCCGGGGTCATTCGAAAATTTATCCTGGGTGTTGGGCCCTTGGTCCATTGGTTCGGCCTTGGGTCCTCGAGTACCCAGGACAAAATGGCCCTGGGTCGCCGAGAACCCAGGCCGAAAAAGACATTTGGGCGCGTGACATTCACGCACTCCGGGGTAATTGTAAAATTCGTCTTGGGTATTAGGCCCTTGGTCCACGGGTTCGGCCTTGGGTCCCCGGGCACTTAGGCCGAAATTTGAACCTGGGTCCTCGAGTACCCAAGCCAAAATGGCCCTGTGTCGCCGAGAACCCAGGCGGAAAAAGACATTTGGGTACGTGATATTCACGCGCTCTGGGGTCATTGGAAAATTCGTCCTGGGTATATGGGCCCTTGGTCCACGGGTTCGGCCTTGGGTCCCCAGGCACGTAGACCGAAATTAGGTCCTAGGTCCTCGAGTACCTAGGCTAAAATGGCCCTGGGTATTGGACCCTTGCGCACTTAGGCCGAAATTTGAACCTGGGTCCTCGAGTACCCAAGCCAAAATGGTCCTGTGTCGACGAGAACCCAGGCGGAAAAAGACCTTTGGATGCGTGATATTCACATGCTCTGGGGTCATTGGAAAATTCGCCATATGTATTGGCCCCTTTGGTCCATCGTTTCGGCCTTGGGTCCCCGGGCACTTAGGCCGAAATTAGGACCTGGGTCATCGAGTACACAGGACAAAATGGCCCTGGGTCGCAGAGAACCCAGGCAGAAAAAGACATTTGGGTGCGTGATATTCACGCACTCCGGGGTCATTGGAAAATTCGTTTGGGGTATTGGGCCCTTGGTCCACGGGTTCGGCCTTGGGTCCAATTGCACTTTTGCCGAAATTAGAACCTGTGACCCCAAGTACCTAGGCTGAAATGGCCTTAAGCCGCCGAGCAACCAGGCCGAAATGCCAAGTACCTAGGCCGAAATGGCCTTGGGCCGCCGAGAACCCAGGCCGGAAAAGACCTGTGGGTGCCTCATATTCACGCGCTCTGGGGTCATTGGAAAATTCGTCCTGGGTATATGGCGGCCTTGGGTCCCCGGGCACATAGGCTGAAATTAGGACCTGGGTCCTTGGGTACCCAGGCCAAAATGGCCCTAGGTCGCCGAGAACCCAGGCCGATAATGACATTTGGGTGCATGATATTCACGCACTCCGGGGTCATTGGAATATTCGTCCTGGGTATTGGGCCCTTGGTCCACGGGTTCGGCCTTGAACCCCTTGACTTTTTCCGAAATTAGAACCTTGGTCCCCGAGTACCTAGGCCATAATGGCCTTGGGTCTCCGAGAACCCAGGCTGGAAAAGACCTTTGGGTGCGTGATATTCACGCGCTCTGGGGTCATTGGAAAATTCCTCCTGGGTATTGGACCTTGGTCCATGGGTTCGGCATTGGGTCCCCGGGAACTTAGGCCGAAATTAGAACGTGGGTCCTCGAGTTCCAAGGCCAAAATGGCCCTGGGTCGCCGAGAACCCAGGCGGAAAAAGACATTTGGGTGCGTGATATTCACGCGCTCCGGGGTCATAGGTAAATTCGTCCTAGGTATTGGGCCCTTGGTCCACGGGTTCGGCCTTGAGTCCCCGGGCACTTAGGCCGAAATTAGGACGTGGGTCCTCGAGTACCCAGGCCAAAATGGCCCTGGGTTGCCGAGAACGCAGGCAAAAAAGGACATTTGGGTGCGTGATATTCACGCACTCCTAGGACATTGGAAAATTCGTCCTAGGTATTGGGCCCTTTGTCCACGGGTTCGGCCTTGTGTCCCCGTGCACCTCGGCCGAAATAAGGACTTGGGTCCTCGAGTACCCAGTCCAAAATGGCCCTGGGTCGCTGAGAGCCCAGGCGGAAAAAGACCTTTGGGTGCGTGATATTGACGCGCTCTAGCGTCATTGGAAAATCCGTCCTGGTTATTGGGCCCTTGGTCCATAGGTTCGGCCTTGGGTCCCCGGGCACTTAGGCCAATATTATTACCTGGGTCCTCGAGTACCCAGGCCAAAATGGCCCAGGGTCGCATAGAACCCAGGCGGAAAAAGACCTTTGGGTGCCTGATATTCACGCACTCCGGGGTCATTGGAAAATTCGTCCTGCGTATTGGGCCCTTGGTCCACGGGTTCGGCTTGGGTCCCCTTGCACTTTTTCCGAAATTAGAACCTGGGTCTCCGAGTACCTAGGCGGAAATGGCCTGGGTCGCCGAGAACCCAGGCCGGAAAAGACCTTTGGCTGCATGCTATTCACGTGCTATGAGGTCATTGGAAAATTCGTCCTGGGTATTGGGCCCTTGGTCCACAGGTTCGCCCTTGGGTCCCCGTGCACCTAGGCCGAAATTAGGACGTGGGTCCTCGAGTACCCAGGCCAAAATGGCCCTGGGTCGCCGAGAACCCAGGCGAAAAAGACCTTTGGGTGCGTGGATATTCACGCACTCCTAGGGTCATTGGAAAATTCGTCCTAGGTATTAGGCCCTTGATCCACGGGTTCGGCCTTGTGTCCCCGTGCACCTAGGTCGAAATTAGGACCTAGGTCCTCGAGTACCCAGTCCAAAATGGCCCCGGGTCGCCGAGAGCCCTGGTGGAAAAAGGCCTTTGGGTGCGTGATATTGACGCGCTCTAGGGTCATTGGAAAATCAGTCCTGGTTATTGGGCCCTTGGTCCACGGGTTCGGCCTTGGGTCCCCGGGCACTTAGGCCGAAATTATGACCTGGGTTCCTCGAGCACCCTAGGCCCAAAATGGCCCTGGGTCGCCGAGAACCCAGGCTGAAAAAGACATTTGGGTGCGTGATATTCACGCACTCCGGGGTCATTGGAAAATTCGTCCTGGGTATTGGGTCCCTTGGTCCACGGGTTCGGCCTTGGGTCCCCTTGCACTTTTGCCGAAATTAGAACCTGGGTCCCTGAGTACTTTAGGCGAAAATGGCCTTGGGTCGCCGAGAACCCTGGCCGGAAAAGACCTTTGGCTGCATGATATTCACGTGCTATGAGGGTCATTGGAAAATTCGTCCTGGGTATTGGGCCCTTGGTCCACAGGTTCGGCCTTGGGTCCCCGTGCACCTAGGCCGAAATTAGGACGTGGGTCCTCGAGTACACAGGCCAAAATGGCCCTGGGTCGCCGAGAACCCAGGCGAAAAAGACCTTTGGGTGTGTGATATTCACGCACTCCTAGGTCATTGGAAAATTCGTCCTAGGTATTGGGCCCTTTGTCCACGGGTTCAGCCTTGTGTCCCTGTGCACCTAGGTCGAAATTATCCCCTGGGTCCTCAAGTACCCAGTCCAAAATGGCCCTGGGTCGCCGAGAGCCCAGGCGGAAAAAGACCTTTGGGTGCGTGATATTGACGCGCTCTAGGGTCATTGGATAATCCGTCCTGGTATTGGGCCCTTAGTCCACAGGTTCGGCCTTGGGTCCCCGGACACTTAGGCCAATATTATTACCTGGGTCCTCGAGTACCCAGGCCAAAATGACCCAGGGTCGCATAGAACCTAGGCGGAAAAAGACCTTTGGGTGCCTGATATTCACACACTCCGGGGTCATTGGAAAATTCGTCCTGGTTATTGGGCCCTTGGTCCACGGGTTCGGCCTTGGGTCCCCTTGCACTTCTGCTGAAATTAGAAGCTGGGTCCCCGAGTACCTAGGTCGAAATGGCCTTGGGTCACCGAGAACCCAAGCGGAAAAAGAACTTTGGGTGCTTGATATTCACGCGCTCTGGGGTCATTGGAAAATTCGCCCTGGGTATTGGCCCCTTGGTCCACGGTTCCGGCCTTGGGTCCCCGGGCACTTAGGCGGAAATGAGAACCTGGGTCCCCAAGTAGCCAGGCTGAAATGGCCCTGGGTAGCCAAGAACCCTGGCGGAAAAAGACCTTTGGGTGCTCGATATTCACGCGTTCTGGGGTCATTGGAAAATTCGCCCTGGGTATTGGCCCCTTGGTCCACGGTTCCGGCCTTGGGTCCCCGGGCACTTAGGCAGAAATGAGAACCTGGGTCCCCAAGTAGCCAGGCTGAAATGGCCCTGGGTAGCCAAGAACCCTGGCGGAAAAAGACCTTTGGGTGCTTGATATTCACGCGTTCTGGGGTCATTGGAAAATACGCCCTAGGTATTGGCCCCTTGGTCCACAGCTTCGACCTTGGGTCCTCGGGCACTTTTGCCGAAATTAGAACCTGGGTCCCTGAGTACCTAGGCCTAAATGGCCTTGGGTCGCCGAGAACCCAGGCCGGAAAAGACATTTGGGTGCCTGATATTCACGCGCTCTGGGGTCATTGGAAAATTCGCCCTGGGTATTGGGCCCTTGGTCCACAGGTTCGGGTGCCTGATATTCACGCGCTCTGGGGTCATTGGAAAATTCATCCTGGGTATCTGACCCTTGGTCTACAGGTTCGGCCTTGGGTCCCCGGGCACTTGGGCCGAAATCAGGACCTGGGTCCTCGAGTACCAAGGCCAAAATGGGCCTGGGTCGCCGAGAACCCAGGCCGAAAAAGACATTTGGTTGCGTGATATTCACGCACTCCGCGGTCATTGGAAAATTCATCCTGGGTATTGGGCCTTTGGTCCATGCGTTCGACCTTGGGTCCCTAGCACTTAGGCCGAAATTAGCACCTGGGTCCTCGAGTACCCAGGCCGAAATGGCCCTGGGTCGCCGAGAACCCAGGCGGAAAAAGACTTTTGGGTGCGTGATATTCACGCGCTCTGGGGTCATTGGAAAATTCGTCCTGGGTATTGGACCCTTGGTCCACGGGTTTGGCCTTGGGTCCCCGGGCACTTAGGCCGAAATTAGTACTTGGGTCCCCTAGTACCCAGGTCGAAATGGACCTGGGTTACCGAGATCCCAGGGCAAAAAATACATTTGGGTGCATGATATTCATGCGCTCTAGGGTCATTGGAGAATTTGGCCTGGGTGTTGGGCCCTTGGTCCTCAGGTTCGACCATTGGTCACCAGGCACTTAGGCCGAAATTAGGACCTGATCCTCGAGTAACCAGGCCAAAATAGCCTTGGGTCGCCGAGAACCCAGGCGGAAAAAGACCTTTGGGTGCGTGATATTCACGCACTCTGGGGTCATTGGAAAATTCATCCAGGGTATTAGGCCCTTGGTCCACGGGTTCGGACTTGGGTCCCTGGGCACGTAGGCCGAAATTAGTACCTGGGTCCTCGAGTACTCAGGTCGAAATAGACCTGGGTCGCTGATATCCCAAGTCGAAAAATACCTATGGGTGCATGATATTCACGCACTTTCAGGTCATTGGAGAATTCAGCCTAGGTATTGGGCCCTTGGTGCCCAAGTTCGACCTTGGATCCCCGTGCACTTAGGCCGAAATTAGAACCTGGGTCCCCGAGTACCCAGGTCGAAAAAGCCCATTGGGTGCATGATATTCACGCGCTCTGGGGTCATTGGAAAATTTGTCCTGGGTATTGGACCCTTGGTCCATGGGTTCGACCTTAGGTCCCCGGGCACTTAGGACGAAGCTAGGACCTGGGTCTCCGAGTACCCAGGCCGAAATAGACCTGGGTCGCCGATATCTCAGGTCAAAAAATACCTTTGGGTGCATGATATTCACGCACTCTAGGGTCATTGGGGAATTTGGCCTAGGTATTGGGCCCTTGCTGCCCAGGTTCGGCCTTGGGTCCACGTGCACTTAGGCCGAAATTAAAACCTGGGTCCCTGAGTACCCAGGCCGACAAAGACCATTGGGTGTGTGATATCCATGCGCTCTGGGGTCATTGGAAAATTCACCTTGGGTATTGGGCCCTTGGTCCACAGGTTCGACCTTGGGTCCCCGGGCACTTAGGCCGAAATTAGGACCTGGGTCCTCGAGTACCCAGGCCAAAATGGCCCTGGGTCGCTGAGAACCCAGGTGAAAAAAGCCCTTTGGGTGCGTGATATTCACGCGCTTTGGGGTCATTGGAAAATTCATCGTGGGTATTAGGCCCTTGGTCCACGGGTTCGGCTTTGGTTCCCCGGGCACTTAGGTTGAAATTAGAACCTGGGTCTTCGAGTACCCAGGCAAAAATGGCATTGGGTAGCCGAGAACCCAGGCGAAAAAAGACCTTTGGGTGCATGATATTCACGCGCTCTGGGGTCATGTGAAAATTCGTCCTGGGTGTTGGGCCCTTGGTCCACTGGTTTGGCCTTGGGTCCCTGGGCACTTAGGCTGAAATTAGTACCTGGGTCCCCGAGTACCCAGGTCGAAATGGACCTGGATCGCCGAGATCCCTGGTCGAAAAATACATTTGGGTGCATGATATTCATGCGCTCTGGGGTCATCGGAGAATTTGGCCTTGGTGTTAGGCCCTTTGTCCCCAGGTTCGGCCTTTGGTCCCCGGGCACTTAGGCCGAAATTAGGACCTGAGTCCTCAAGTACCCATGCCAAAATAGCCCTGGGTCGCCGAGAACCCAGGCGGAAAAAGACCTTTGGGTGCGTGATATTCACGCGCTCTGGGGTGATTGGAAAATTCATCCTGGGTATTACGCCCTTGGTCTTAGGACTAGTTGAATTCGGATAAGATTGTCTTAGGACTATAAATACAGCCCACTCTTTGTGTGGAGGACACATGCTCCGAGTTTTGTATACATCTTATTCATTAATCAAGAATCAAGGTTAGCATTCTTGCTTCCATTCTTGTTTATATTTCAGTTATCTTTCAAGGAAGACAACTCTTCACCTTGACTTAAGCCTAAGTTATCTCAAGACAACTCTTAAAAGATAACCAAACTATAAACAAGAATGGAAGCAAGAATGCTAACCTTGATTCTTGATTAATGAATAAAAATATACAAATTCGGAGCATATCTCCATCCTAACAAATAATGGGCTGTATTTACAGTATTTGACAGCTTTTTCCTAATTTAACTAGTACTTAAGTTCTTTATCCACTTAGGACAAGTTTTCCTAAGTCAACAAGGTTTTCTAAGACAACTAGAACCTTGTCAAGATTGACCTTATCCAAATGTTTCCTAATTCTACTAGGATGCTTGGTCTTTCTTGAATTTTTACCTAGACTAGAATTCCTACCTTATCTTGTATTCTACAGTGGCTGGACTTCCTCTTGGCTTGTCCTTCTAGGACTAGGACTTTCAATGAGTATCCTTCTGCCCTTAGAATTCTTCTTGTCATGACTATCCTATTGCTGCTGGAATTCATCGTGCGTGTCCTGTTTCTAACAGAAATCTTCTTGGCATAGATGTCCTGCTGCTGCTGGAACTTTGCTTGATGCGATTATCCTTCTTCTGCTGGAACTCATGTTGGTGTGACTGTTCTTCAATAATTAGGATTAAGTCAAATACAAGCTGGGCTGCATACTTGCTGTTGCAATGCTTGATGTGCACATTTTCTGGCCCATTCTCTCCTTTGCTGCCCCATTTTCTGCCCATTGCCTTTCCTGCATACTTATGTTCTCAACACGAATGCACCCGACACCGCTGCCATGCCCGTGGGGATGTTTTGGTCACTCCCGGAAGTTGGTGCCCTGCACTGCCGAACGCGCTTGAAGCCTTTGCTGCACCTGCGGGGATGTTCCCATCGCTCCCAGAAGTTCATCCAACAAACTGCTGAACATGTCCTATGCTGCTGCTGTGCCTGCAGGGATGTTCCGGTCGCTCCCGGAATTTCATCCCTGCTCACTACCAAATGCGCTTGAAGCCTCTCCCACACATGTGGGAATGTTCTGGTCACTCTCGGAACTTCTTCCTGCTCACTGCCGATCGCGCCCAACACCGCTGTCATGCCCGCAGATATTTTCCGGTTGCTCCTGAAAGTTCGTCCCACACATTGCCAAATGCATTCGAAGCCACTGCTGCACCTGGGGAGATGTTCTGGTCGCTCCCGGAAGTTTGTCCCGTGCATTGCCAAATGCACCCGAAGCCTGTGCTGCATTTCTAAAGATGTTCTGGTCACTCCCAGAAGTTCATCCCGCACACAACACACTGCCAAATGCGCCCTATCTCTCTGCCAAGCCCGCGGGGATGTTCCAGTTGCTCCCAGAATTTCATCCTGCACACTGCCGAACGTATCCGACGCCGCTACTGTGCCCACGAGGTTGTTCAGGTTACTCTCCAAAGTTCATCCCATGCACTACTGACTGCGCCTAACACCTCTGCTGCACCCAGGTAAATGCTCCAGTCGCTCCTGGAAGTTCGTCCTGTGCATTGTTGAACGTACCTGACTCGTGTGCTGCATCCGCGTAGATGTTTTGGTTGGTCCTAGAAATTCGCAAAAGTTTATTGCAGGCACTACCCAACGCACTCGAAGCCTCTGTCGAGCCTGCAGGGATGCTCCAGTTGCTCCTGGAAGTTCATCCAGCACACTGTCGAACATGTGCCCCACTGTTGCTGCTCCTGCAGGGATGTTCGGGTCACTCTGGGAAGTTTGTCCTGTGCAATGCCAAACACATCTGATGCTGATGCCATGTCTGCGGGGATGTTTGGGTCACTCCTGGGAGCTAATCCAGTGCACTGGCCAACGTGCCTGAAGCCTCTGCCACGCCTGCAGGGATGCTCCATTCACTTTCGGAAGTTCATCCCGAGCACTGCCGAATGTGTCCGATGATCTGCCAAGCTTGGAGGAATTTTCTGGTCACTCCTGAAAGTTCATCCTGTATGCTGCCGAACGAACCTGATGCTTCTGCAGCGCCCGAAGGAATGTTCTGGTCACTACTGGAAGTTTGTGCTGTGCACTGCCCAACATGCCCGAAGCCTATGCCGCACTCGCAGGGATGTTCTGGTCACGCATGGAAGTTTGTCCCGTGCACTGTCAAACGTGCCCAACATCATTGCCGTGCCCGTGGAGATGTTCCCGTTGCTCCAGAAAGTCCATTCCATGCACTGCTAAGCATGTCCAACGCCACTACCGTGCCTGTAGGGATGTTCAGGTCACTCCCAGAAGCTTGTCCCATGCACTGCTGAACGTGCCCGACACCTCTCCCATGCCCATGGGGATGCTCGGGTCACTCCCGGAAGTTCATCCCGCGCACTGCCTGATGCACCCGAAGCCTCTGCTGCGCTCACGGGGATGTTCTGGTTGCTCCTGGAAGTTTGTCTCCTGCACTGCCCAACGTGTTTGATGCTGCGGAGCGTTCAGCAGTGCACAGGACAATTTTCCGAGAGTGACCGAAACATGCCCCCATGGGCGGTAGAGATGTTCTTTTCACTCTCGAAAGTTTGTTCCACGCACTGCTGAATGTGTCCGCCACTGCTGCTGCACCTGCAGGTATGTTCATGTTGCTCCAGGAAGTTTGTCCCACACACTGCCCAACACGCCAAAGCCTCAACAAGCAGCTGACCTTCATCTTGCAGTTTTCTTCTATTAGGACTTCCATATGGCATGTCCTTCCATTCCAAGACTTCACTTTGATGTAATCATCTTGTTGAAGTCAACCCTATCATGACGTCCAGCTGCTGCTAGAGTTCTTCATACCCCATGGCACATGAATATCACGCGCCCGAAGGTCTTTTTCGGCCTTGGTTCTCGGGGACCCAGGACCTTTTCTGCCTGGGTTCCCGAGGACTCAGCTCCCTATTTTGGCCTGGGTGGCCACGGACCAAGGGCCCAATACTCAGGCCGAATTTTCTAATGACCCAAGGCGCGTGAATACCATGCGCCCAGAGGTCTTTATCGGCCATGGTTCTCGGGGACCAAGCGCCTTTTCCGCCTAGGTTCCCGTGGACTCAGGCCCATATTTCGGCCTGGTTGGCCGAGAACCAAGGGCCCAATACCTAGGTAGAATTTTCCAACGACCTCCGAGCGCGTGAATATCACCTGCCTAGACGTCTTTTCCAGCCCGTGTTCTTGGGGACCCAGGGCCTTTCCGGGCTGGGTACTCGGGGACCCATGCCCCAATTTCGGTCTGGGTGCCCGGGGACCGAGGGCCCAATATCTAGGCCGAATTTTCCAACGACCCCATGGCACATGAATATCACGCGCCCGAAGTCTTTTTCGGCCTTGGTTCTCGGGACCCAGGACCTTTTCTGCCTGGGTTCCCGAGGACTCAGCTCCCTATTTTGGCCTGGGTGGCCACGGACCAAGGGCCCAATACTCAGGCCGAATTTTTCTAATGAGCCCAAGGCGCGTGAATACCATGCGCCCAGAGGTCTTTATCGGCCATGGTTCTCGGGGACCAAGCGCCTTTTCCGCCTAGGTTCCCGTGGACTCAGGCCCATATTTCGGCCTGGTTGGCCGAGAACCAAGGGCCCAATACCTAGGTAGAATTTTCCAACGACCCCGAGCGCGTGAATATCACCTGCCTAGACGTCTTTTCCAGCCCGTGTTCTTGGGGACCCAGGGCCTTTCCGGGCTGGGTACTCGGGGACCCATGCCCCAATTTCGGCCTGGGTGCCCGGGGACCGAGGGCCCAATACCTAGGCCGAATTTTCCAACGACCCCATGGCACATGAATATCACGCGCCCGAAGGTCTTTTTCGGCCTTGGTTCTCGGGGACCCAGGACCTTTTCTGCCTGGGTTCCCGAGGACTCAGCTCCCTATTTTGGCCTGGGTGGCCACGGACCAAGGGCCCAATACTCAGGCCGAATTTTCTAATGACCCCAAGGCGCGTGAATACCATGCGCCCAGAGGTCTTTATCGGCCATGGTTCTCGGGGACCAAGCGCCTTTTCCGCCTAGGTTCCCGTGGACTCAGGCCCATATTTCGGCCTGGTTGGCCGAGAACCAAGGGCCCAATACCTAGGTAGAATTTTCCAACGACCTCCGAGCGCGTGAATATCACCTGCCTAGACGTCTTTTCCAGCCCGTGTTCTTGGGGACCCAGGGCCTTTCCGGGCTGGGTACTCGGGGACCCATGCCCCAATTTCGGTCTGGGTGCCCGGGGACCGAGGGCCCAATACCTAGGCCGAATTTTCCAACGACCCCATGGCACATGAATATCACGCGCCCGAAGGTCTTTTTCGGCCTTGGTTCTCGGGGACCCAGGACCTTTTCTGCCTGGGTTCCCGAGGACTCAGCTCCCTATTTTGGCCTGGGTGGCCACGGACCAAGGGCCCAATACTCAGGCCGAATTTTCTAATGACCCCAAGGCGCGTGAATACCATGCGCCCAGAGGTCTTTATCGGCCATGGTTCTCGGGGACCAAGCGCCTTTTCCGCCTAGGTTCCCGTGGACTCAGGCCCATATTTCGGCCTGGTTGGCCGAGAACCAAGGGCCCAATACCTAGGTAGAATTTTCCAACGACCTCCGAGCGCGTGAATATCACCTGCCTAGACGTCTTTCCAGCCCGTGTTCTTGGGGACCCAGGGCCTTTCCGGACTGGGTACTCGGGGACCCATGCCCCAATTTCGGTCTGGGTGCCCGGGGACCGAGGCCCAATACTTAGGCCGAATTTTCCAACGACCCCATGGCACATGAATATCACAGGCCCGAAGGTCTTTTTCGGCCTTCGTTCTCGGGGACCCAGGAACTTTTCTGCCTGGGTTCCTGAGGACTCAGCTCCCTATTTTGGCCTGGGTGGCCAGGGACCAACGGGCCCAATACTCAGGCCGATTTTCTAATGACCCAAGGCGCGTGAATACCATGCACCAAAAAATCTTTTTTGGCCTGTGTTCCCAAGGATCTGGTTCTCGGGGACCAAGCGCCTTTTCTGCCTAGGTTCCCGTGGACTCAGGCCCATATTTCGGCCTGGTTGGCAGAGAACCAAGGGCCCAATACCTAGGTAGAATTTTCCAACGACCTCCGAGCGCGTGAATATCACCTGGCTAGACGTCTTTTGCAGCCAGTGTTCTTGGGGACCCAGGCCCTTTCGGGCTGGGTACTCGGGACCCATGCCCCAGTTTCGGCTGGGGCCCGTGGGACCATCCCCAATTTCGGCCTGGGTGCCCGGGGACCGAGGGCCCAATACCTAGGCCGAATTTTCCAACGACCCCATGCACATGAATATCACGCGCCCGAAGGTCTTTTTCGGCCTTGGATCTCGGGGAGCCAGGACCTTTTCTGCCTGGTTTCCCGAGGACTCAGCTCCCTATTTTGGCCTAGGTGGCCACAGACCAAGGGCCCAATACTCAGGCCGAATTTTCTAGTGACCTCAGGGCGTGTGAATACCATGCGCCCAGAGGACTTTATCGGCCATGGTTCTCGGAGACCAAGCGCCTTTTCGCCTAGGTTCCCGTGGACTCAGGCCCATATTTCAGCCTGGTTGGCCGAGAACCAAGGGCCCAATAACTAGATAGAATTTTGCAACGACCTCCGAGCGCGTGAATATCACCTGCCTAGGTCTTTTCGCCCGTGAGACCTAGGGCCCAATACGCTACGCGAATTTTCCAACGACCCCATAGCACATGAATATCACGCGCTCGAAGGTCTTTTTCGGCCTTGGTTCTCGGGGACCAGCCCTTTTCTGCCTGGGTTCCCGAGGACTTAGCTCCCTATTTTAGCCTGGGTGGCCACGGACGAGGGCCCAATACTCAGGCCGAATTTTCCAATGACCCAAGGTGCGTGAATACCATGCGCCAGAGGTCCTTATCGGCCATGGTTCTCGGGGACCAAGCGCCTTTTCTGCCTAGGTTCCCGTGGACTCAGGCCCATTTTCGGCCTGGTTGGCCGAGAACCAAGTGCCCAATACCTAGGTAGAATTTTCCAACGACCTCCGAGCGCGTGAATATCACCTGCCTAGACGTCTTTTCCAGCCCGTGTTCTTGGGGACCCAGGGCCTTTCCGGGCTGGGTACTCGGGGACCCATGCCCCAATTTCGCCTGGGTACCCGGGGACCGAGGGCCCAATATCCTAGGCCGAATTTTCCAACGACCCCATGGCACATGAATATCACGCGCCCGAAGGCCTTTTTCTGCTGGTTCTCGGGGACCCAGGACCTTTTCTGCCTGGGTTCCCGAGGACTCAGCTCCCTATTTAGCCTGGGTGGCCACAGACCAAGGGCCCCAATACTCAGGGCGAATTTTCTAATGACCCCAAGGCGCGTGAATACCATGCGCCCAGAGGTCTTTATCAGCCATGGTTCTCGGGGACCAAGCGCCTTTTCCGCCTAGGTTCCCGT
>BNST01001469.1:0-31807 GCA_019650275.1 Xylocarpus granatum | reverse complement strand
AATAAAGAAGCTTGTATTTCACTTTACACATCTTGGGTATATATATACAACATCCTAACGGCTAGGTACAAGTTGATTTTACTTTTCTAACAGCTAGGTACAACACATAACAACATAGCTTTCAATTTCAAGAACTAGCCGTTATTTCGTCCATTAGTGATTAGCTTACTAGCCGTTATTTCGTCCTTTAGCGGTTAGCTTGATATGGGACTTTGGGCTTGATATGGGTGTACATAGGCCAATCAAAGAGTTATTTGGGCCTTTTATCTTCACCCTCAATCCCTTCATTTTCAACACTCCCCCTCAAGTTGGGCTTGAACAAATTGATCAAGTTCAACTTGCATACAAACTTTTGAAGTTGTTGAATACTCGGAGGTTTGGTGAATATGTCCGCCAATTGATCTTCGCTCTTGACATAAGGCATTGAGATTGTCTTGTTCAAATATTTTTCTCTTATAAAGTGACAATCTACCTCTATATGCTTGGTCCTCTCATGAAACACCGGATTGTTTGCAATATGTATCGCCGATTTGTTATCACAATGTAGCTTCATAGGTGCCTCGACATTAAAACCCAAATCTTCAACCAATGCCTTCAACCATATCAATTCACTAGTGGTTGAAGCCATTGCTCTATATTCAGCTTCGGCACTTGATTTGGCCACCACGGTTTGCTTTTTACTCTTCCAAGTCACTAAATTCCCACCAACAAAAGTACAATATCCAGTTGTAGACTTGCGATCTTCAATGCTTCCTGCCCAATCAGCATCCGTGTAGGCAAAAATTTGGTGATGTCCATGTTTCTTCATTAGTAATCCTTGTCCTAGAGTTCCTTTGAGATATTTGAGTATTCGGTCCACCATTTCCATGTGATTGGTCATTGGACAAGTCATGAATTGGCTTACCTGATTCACAGCAAAAGAAATGTCAGGTCTTGTAATAGTTAAGTAGATTAACTTACCCACAATTCTTTGATATTGCTTGATGTCTTCAATTGGTTTGCCCTCCTTCTTTTTGGCTTGTACTTCAATTGGAGTTGATGCTATCTTCCCTCCAAGCTTACCTGTCTCTTTCAAAAGATCAAGTGTGTATTTTCTTTGGGATAGAAATAGCCCTTTATTAGAATGAGCTATCTCTATACCTAGAAAATACCGTAAGTGTCCAAGGTCTTTAATATCAAAAGTAGACTTTAAATAACTTTTAGTGCTGTTTATTCCCAAAGTATCACTCCCTGTTATAATGATATCGTCCACATATATTATCACAACAGTAATACCATTATTGGAGTGTTTTATGAATAAAGAGTGATCAGCACTACTAACCTTAAAGTGTTGAGAAGTTAAAGCACCTAACAACTTAGAGTACCAGGCCCTAGGAGATTGTTTTAAGCCATAGATGGCTTTTCTAAGCTTACATACATGCGGTTTTGGTACTTTAATGTTGTATCCTTGTGGGATATCCATGTAAACCTCTTCTTCTAATTCCCCCTGGAGAAAAGCATTTCGAACATCCATTTGATACATTTCCCATTCATAATTAGTGGCTAAGGACAAAATAACTCTAATGGTGTTCATTTTGGCTACTGGGGCAAATGTCTCCGTGTAATCTAAACCATAGGTTTGAGTGAATCCTTTAGCAACCAATCTAGCTTTATGTTTCTCAATGGAACCATCACTCTTCAGCTTGGTTTTGTACACCCATTTACACCCAACTGTTTTCTTACCTTGGGGAAGAGTAACAATTTCCCATGTCTTATTCTTAACTAAAGCTTCCAACTCCTCATCCATGGCATTTCTCCAAATAGGAATGTCCTTGGCCTCGTTGTAGCAAGATGGCTCTTTCAAACTATCCAATTTGCTTAAAAACACTCTATAACTCTCTTTAACATTATCTAAGGTATAATAATTTTGTATAGGATGTGCTGTGACTTTGTTCCCATAAAAGAATACCCTATTTTTCTGCCATTCGGATGGAGGCTTCCTAATTCTTTGAGATCTTCTAAGAGGAAAATTTTGATCATGTGATGAAGAATCGGACTCTCTCTCATTTTGACCCACCGGTGAGGAACTAAATGGGATTTCATGCTCTAAAACTAATTGATCATTAGGGTTCTCATCACAAGGTGTTTCCTCACTTTGACTTTCGCTAACTATGTTTTGTTCTTCATTTGATTCCAATGGTTCATGAATATCACCATTCTGTTGTGTTGAATCTTCATAGATAAAATCCTCTTTTTCGCTTTCATTCAAACTAACTCCATTATTGATTTGATCGTTATTCCTTAACAAACTCAACCGATTACCTACAATAGATAGGGGAAGAGGATCCCCTTTCATTTCTCCTTCATTTCTCACTTTATCAAAGTAAGGATCACTTTCCAGAAAAGTAACATTTCTTGACAAGAATTTCTCATTCGTAGAAGGATCTAAACATTTATAACCCTTTTTATCAATGCAATACCCTAAAAATATGCACTTTACACTCCTATGACTCAATTTATCTCTAGCATGATTAGGGATGTGAACATAACAAGTACAGCCAAATACCTTTAGATAAGATAAGTTTGGTTGCCTATTATGCAACAATTCAAAAGGAGATTTTCCATTCAACAACTTCGAAGGCATACGATTTATCAAATGTATGGCAGTGAGAATGGCTTCATTCCAATATCTTTTAGGGACATTGTGATGAAACATTAGTGACCTTCCTACATCTAAAATGTGCCGATTTTTCCGCTCGGCCACACCATTTTGTTCAGGTGTGTAGGGGCAAGTCGTTTGATGAACTATCCCTAAAGTGCTCAAGTAATTCTCAAAGGCGTGACTAGTATATTCTCCCCCATTGTCGCTCCTAAGAATCTTAATCCTTTTACCAAGTTGATTTTCAATTAAGGAAACATACTCTTTAAAACATGATAAGGTCTCTGATTTGTTTTTAATCAAGTATATCCAAGTGTATCTCGACTTGTGATCAATGAATGTGACAAAATATCTAAAGCCATTGTGAGATTCTAAAGGAGAAGTCCATAGATCAGAGTGAACAAGATCAAATATTTCATTATAACAAGTTTCCGAATGTACAAAAGGAAGTTTAGTCTGTTTTCCAAGATTACAAGCCCTACATTGTTTAAAATCACTAAACTTCATTTTCGGAATCATTTTACACAGAATGTTACTAGGAGGATGGCCTAGTCTTGCATGCCAAAGTTTCTGAAGTCCACTGTCTTCCTCAACTCTAAGGGCTTGATTGGTACTATCCAAAAAATATAGGCCGTCATGTAAGGTTCCCTCACCAATCTTCTTCCCGGTTGACATGTCCTGAAATATCACCTTATTGGGTTCAAAGGTAACACGACAATTTAAGTCTTTTGTTATTCTACTAACGGACAGCAAATTTGATGAAAAATTTGGCATATAAAGGCCACTTGTTCTCTTGGATAAAACTTTAATATCTCCTAATCCCTTAATGGGTATTTCACTACCATTGGCTATTGTCACATTTCTAATGTTTCCTAGGGTTTCTATTCTAGATGCCATGTTTTTATTTCTAAACATATGATTAGTAGCACCTGAATCAATAACCCAAGGGTCAAACTTAAAATGTGAGTTGGAAATCATACCTTGAGAGGAGCTTGGAAGATGGTTCCGAAGTAGTTTGGCCAAATCCTCAAGGAGTTTTGAGTTCCCTTTTTCGATTGCATTTTGAGCACCTTGTGGTGGCGCCTTTTCCTTGAAGTTAACTGGCCTCAAATGTGGATTAAGAACCCAACATTTTTCTTTAGTATGACCAAGCATCTTGCAGTGCCCACACTTCCAGCATTTGTCTTTAAGGTTGTGCATCCGTCCACATTTATCACACTTAGCCTTAACTTTTGCTCCTTGGACCATCCTGCCTTCTTCCTTGCTGTCCACCAAACTACCTCTCTCAGCCTTGCTTGAATTCCCATTCAAAATCTTTCTTTGCAAGTACTCTTTATTAACCTTGTTTGCAACATCGTCATAATAAGGCAAAGGTTCAATTCTAAGAATGTGATTCCGAAGATCTTCGTAGTCCGAACCCAAACCCATCAAATACGATATCACAAGATCTTCATTGGCCCTTTTTTCCACCTCTTCAATGTTGGTAGTATTCGGCCTTAATGATTGAAGTTCATCCCATGCCTCCTTAATTTTGGTGTTATATTCTATCGGATCACCTCCACTAAGGCTGATATTGTTGATGAACTGCTTCAACTCGTATATTCTCATCAAGTTTCCTTGATGACCAAATTGTCTCTTGATAGACTCCCAAAGTGCTTTAGAAGTTTCAGCCTTTGAGAATGCACCTACCAAGGATGGTTCCATGGAATTTAAAATCCATGTGTACACCAAGTTGTCATTATAGCACCAATCTTCATATTCTTCACTTGATGTGTCTGTGGGCTTTGTGATTCTTCCATTCACGAAACCCAATGCTCGTTTTCCACATAATGCTCTTTCAGCGGGATTGATCCAAATTGAGTAATTTTTTCCATTCAAGGGAAATGTGGTAAGTTTCAAGGTGGTGTTACCATCATTATCAACTCCCTTGAAGGAACTTCTGCTCTTGGTGTTGTATGACGAGCCCTCCCTTTCCATTCTTTAATTTGGCTATGAAGGGGAATGTCTTGATACACCAAGAACCAACAAAGCAACAAAAGGTAAAAAGCTAGATTAGAGATGAAACCTGCTCTGATACCATGTGAAAAATATTGAAGAAACAAAGAAGTGTGAAAGAAAGTATTGATGAAAGAATAAAGAAGCTTGTTTTTCACTTTACACATCTTGGGTATATATATACAACATCCTAACGGCTAGGTACAAGTTGATTTTACTTTTCTAACAGCTAGGTACAACACATAACAGCATAGCTTTCAATTTCAAGAACTAGCCGTTATTTCGTCCTTTAGCGGTTAGCTTGATATGGACTTTGGGCTTGATATGGGTGTACATAGGCCAATCAAAGAGTTATTTGGGCCTTTTATCTTCACCCTCAATCCCTTCATTTTCAACAGTCACCCCCTTTCTTGAGAGGGAAACTGCTCCTGGTCAGAATCTTCCTCATGTACTTGGTGCCGTGTGATTTTAGATTGAAGCCTCCTAGACGTTGTGGTAGGTGGCTGTTTCTGCCTGACTCAGTTTGGACTTGTTTTTTGGCCATTCGGGGTGTGTCTCTTTTCAATTGCTCAAGAGAATGAATGATAGATGATAGTTGGTGTTTGATATCACCTACCTGGTCATTGATCGCATTCTGGCTTCTCTCTAACGCAAGGATTCTTCCGCGGTTGGTGGCTGAGAAATCTTCTCCAGTTTGTTCCTGTGGTGCGGGTGAATGCTGCCTAGATGACATGGTAACCTCGATGCCTTGCAATTGGCTAGTGCACTAATTTGTTGGAGTGATCGTGCTACTTCTCAACTGGTGGTTGTGCTGATCTCTCAACGAAAGCACCAATTTGTTGGGGTCCCGATTTTTTCCCCAACTTTTCTACACCTTAGGGGTCAGCACGCCTACTGGAATCCTTCCTAACTTGCTGTCCCGTTTGATTCTTGAGTTCTTTTCTTATTTTATATCCCCTAAGCTGTCCTTCGGGTTAACTAATATATATAAAGATATGTTGGATAGGCAAGACAACTCTTAAACCTATCACAACTTGCCTTGGTTGAAGAAGACAACTCTTAACTTCAACCTTAGCTCTTAAGCAAGGAAGACAACTCTTAACCTTGTCTTAAGCCCAAGTTATCTCAAGACAACTCTTAAAAGATAACCGAAAATATAAACAAGAATGTGAGCAAGAATGCTTACCTTTGATTCTTGATTAATGAATGAGAAAATAACAAAATTCGTAGCTTATGAGCTCCTCACAAATAATGGGCTGTATTTATAGTCCTAAGACAGCCTTATCCTAATTTAACTAGTACTTAGGTTCCTTATCCACTTAGGATATGTTTTCCTAAGTCAACAAGCTTTTCTAAGTCAAATAAAACATTATCAAGATAGACCTTATCCAAATGTTTCCTAATTCTACTAGGATTCTTGGTCTTTCTTGAATTTCTACCTAGACTAGAATTCCTACTTTATCTTGTTTTCTACAGCAGCTGCACTTCCTCTTGCCTAATCCTTGTAGGACTAGGACTCTGAATGCATATCCTTCTGCCCTTAGAATTCTTCTTGTCGCAACTATCCTATTGCTACTGGAACTCATCATGAGTGTCCTACTGCTGATAGAACTCTTCTTGGCATGGATGTCCTGCTGCTGCTGGAACTCTGCTTGGCATGGATGTCCTACTGCTGCTAGAACTCTGCTTGGCATAAACGTCTTACTGCTGAGTTCTTCTGAGCAAATTCCTTCTTTGCTGAACTCTTGTTGGCATGAATGTCCTTCATTGATTAGGAATGCCCAGGCCTCACTGCCAGGCTGCACACCTGCTGTTACCAGGGTTGTTGTGCACATTTTCTGGTTCATGCTCTCCTTTGCTGCCCATTTTTTGCCCATTGCCTTTCCTGCATACTTAAGTTCTCAACAATGCAGTGCCCGCGAGCGCGCACGCCCAAGCCATGCAGTGCCTGCACACAGGTCCCTCCCGTACAGCGCACGGCCGGGACGTGCAGTGCCCGCGCACGCTGGAAAGGCAATGGGCAGAAAATGGAGCAGCAAAGGAGAGCATGGGCCAGAAAATGTGCATAACAAGAATGGCAACAGAAAGTATGCAGCCCAGTAGTGAAGCCCAACCAGTATTTGACTTAATCCTAATTAATGAAGGACATCTACTCCAAGCAGAGTTCCAGCAGCAGTAGGATATCCATGCCAAGGAGAATTCCAGCAGAAGCAGAACATCCATGCCAAGGAGAATTCCAGCAGCAGCAGGACATCCATGCCAAGAAGATTCTATCAGCAGCAGGACACGCATGATGAATTCCAGTAGCAATAGGATAGTCACGACAAGAAGAATTCTAAGGGCAGAAGGATACTCATTGAGAGTCCTAGTCCTAGAAGGATAAGCCAAGAGGAAGTCCAGCTGCTGTAGAAAACAAGATAAAGTAGGAATTCTAGTCTAAGTAGGAATTCAAGAAAGACCAAGAATCCTAGTAGGATTAGGACACAAAGGATAAGGTCTATCATGATAATGTTTTATTTGACTTAGAAAAGCTTGTTGACTTAGGAAAACATATCCTAAGTGGATAAGGAACCTAAGTACTAGTTAAATTAGGATAAGGCAGTCTTAGGACTATAAATACAGCCCATTATTTATGAGGAGCTCATAAGCTACGAATTTTGTTATTTTCTCATTCATTAATCAAGAATCAAAGGTAAGCATTCTTGCTCACATTCTTGTTTATATTTCGGTTATCTTTTAAGAGTTGTCTTGAGATAACTTGGGCTTAAGACAAGGTTAAGAGTTGTCTTCCTTGCTTAAGAGCTAAGGTTGAAGTTAAGAGTGTCTTCCTTGCTTAAGAGCTAGGTTGAGTTAAGAGTTGTCTTCTTCAACCAAGGCAAGTTGTGATAGGTTTAAGAGTTGTCTTGCCTATCCAACATATCTTTATATATATTAGTTAACCCGAAGGACAGCTTAGGGGATATAAAATAAGAAAAGAACTCAAGAATCAAACGGGACAGTAAGTTAGGAAGAATTTTCGATTTTTCCGCTCGGCCACACCATTTTGTTCACATAATAAGGCAAAGGTTCAATTCTAAGAATGTGATTCCGAAGATCTTCGTAGTCCGAACCCAAACCCATCAAATACGATATCACAAGATCTTCATTGGCCCTTTTTTTCCACCTCTTCAATGTTGGTAGTATTCGGCCTTAATGATTGAAGTTCATCCCATGCCTCCTTAATTTTGGTGTTATATTCTATCGGATCACCTCCACTAAGGCTGATATTGTTGATGAACTGCTTCAACTCGTATATTCTCATCAAGTTTCCTTGATGACCAAATTGTCTCTTGATAGACTCCCAAAGTGCTTTAGAAGTTTCAGCCTTTGAGAATGCACCTACCAAGGATGGTTCCATGGAATTTAAAATCCATGTGTACACCAAGTTGTCATTATAACACCAATCTTCATATTCTTCACTTGATGTGTCTGTGGGCTTTGTGATTCTTCCATTCACGAAACCCAATGCTCGTTTTCCACATAATGCTCTTTCAGCGGGATTGATCCAAATTGAGTAATTTTTTCCATTCAAGGGAAATGTGGTAAGTTTCAAGGTGGTGTTACCATCATTATCAACTCCCTTGAAGGAACTTCTGCTCTTGGTGTTGTATGACGAGCCCTCCCTTTCCATTCTTTAATTTGGCTATGAAGGGGAATGTCTTGATACACCAAGAACCAACAAAGCAACAAAAGGTAAAAAGCTAGATTAGAGATGAAACCTGCTCTGATACCATGTGAAAAATATTGAAGAAACAAAGAAGTGTGAAAGAAAGTATTGATGAAAGAATAAAGAAGCTTGTATTTCACTTTACACATCTTGGGTATATATATACAACATCCTAACGGCTAGGTACAAGTTGATTTTACTTTTCTAACAGCTAGGTACAACACATAACAGCATAGCTTTCAATTTCAAGAACTAGCCGTTATTTCGTCCATTAGTGATTAGCTTACTAGCCGTTATTTTGTCCTTTAGCGGTTAGCTTGATATGGGCTTTGGGCTTGATATGGGTGTACATAGGCCAATCAAAGAGTTATTTGGGCCTTTTATCTTCACCCTCAATCCCTTCATTTTCAAACCAACCAACCAACAAGTACGCACACGCGGCATGAGAGAATGCGCACAAGGCGTCAGACAGCAACCAACCAACAAGTACGCACACGCGGCATGCACGCAACAAGCAATGAAGCACGGCCAGGTTCTGACTCAGTCCTAATCAATGGTGGAAATGGAAGCCAAGGAGAATTCCAGCAGCAGCAGGAAATGCATGATGAATTCCAGTAGCAATAGGATAGTTGCGACAAGAAGAATTCTAAGGGCAGAAGGATACTTATTGAGAGTCCTAGTCCTAGAAGGATACGTCAAGAGGAAGTCCAGCTGCTGTAGAAAACAAGATAAAGTAGGAATTCTAGTCTAAGTAGGAATTCAAGAAAGACCAAGAATCCTAGTAGGATTAGGACACAAAGGATAAGGTCTATCTTGATAATGTTTTATTTGACTTAGAAAAGCTTGTTGACTTAGGAAAACATATCCTAAGTGGATAAGGAACCTAAGTACTAGTTAAATTAGGATAAGGCTGTCTTAGGACTATAAATACAGCCCATTATTTGTGAGGAGCACATAAGCTACGAATTTTGTTATTTTCTCATTCATTAATCAAGAATTAAAGGTAAGCATTCTTGCTTCACATTCTTGTTTATATTTTCGGTTATCTTTTAAGAGTTGTCTTGAGATAACTTGGGCTTAAGACAAGGTTAAGAGTTGTCTTCCTTGCTTAAGAGCTAAGGTTGAAGTTAAGAGTTGTCTTCTTGAACCAAGGCAAGTTGTGATAGGTTTAAGAGTTGTCTTCTTGAACCAAGGCAAGTTGTGATAGGTTTAAGAGTTGTCTTCTTCAACCAAGGCATGTTGTGATAGGTTTAAGAGTTGTCTTCTTCAACCAAGGCAAGTTGTGATAGGTTTAAGAGTTGTCTTGCCTATCCAACATATCTTTATATATATTAGTTAACCCGAAGGACAGCTTAGGGGATATAAAATAAGAAAAGAAACTCAAGAATCAAACGGGACAGCAAGTTAGGAAGGATTTCAGTAGGCGTGCTGACCCCTAAGGTGTAGAAAAGTTGGGGAAAAAAATCGGGACCCCAACAACTGGACACCGCGCGACGTGCGGTGCTCTTCTGGCCACTAGCCCTACCTCCGGCTGAGCTATTTCCAGGGTGGGCAGGGCTGTTAAGCAGAAAAGATAACTCTTCCCGAGGCCCCCACTGATGTCTCCGGACTCCCTAACGTTGCCGTCAGCCGCCGCGTCTCGGTTCGGGAATTTTAACCCGATTCCCTTTCAAAGCTCGCGCCACGGCGCTCTCGGACGGGCTTCCCCCATCTCTTAGGATCGACTAACCCACGTGCAAGTGCCATTCACATGGAACCTTTCCCCTCTTCAGCCTTCAAAGTTCTCATTTGAATATTTCTACTACTACCACCAAGATCTGCACCGACGGCCGCTCCGCCCGGGCTCGCGCCCTGGGTTTTACGACAACCGCCGCGCCCTCCTACTCATCGGGCCTAGCACTTGACCCGACGGCCGAGTATAGGTCACATGCTTCAGCGCCATCCATTTTTGGGGTTAGTTGATTGGGCAGGTGAGTTGTTACACACTCCTTAGCGGATTTCAACTTCCATGACCACCGTCCTACTGTCTTAATCGACCAACACCCTTTGTGGGTTCTAGGTTAGCGTGCAGTTGGGCACCGTAACCCCGCTTCTGGTTCATCCCACATCGCCAGTTCTGCTTACCAAAAATGGCCAGCTTGGACCGCTCGATGCCGTGGCACGGCTCAGCAAAGCAACCACGCCATCCTACCTATTTAAAGTTTGAGAATAGGTCAAGGGCATTGCGCCCCCGATGCCTCTAATCATTGGCTTTACCCGACAGACGGTTCAGTTAGTCTTTCGCCCATAAACCCAAGTCAGACAAGCGATTTGCATGTCAGTATTGCTTCCACCAGAGTTTCCACTGGCTTCGCCTCGCTCAAGCATAGTTCACCATCTTTCGGGTCCCGACAGGCATGCTTACACTTAAACCCTTCTAAAAAATCAAGGTCAGTTGGCGGTGCACCCGCAAGGCATCCCACCAGTCAGCTTCCTTATGCCTCACAGGGTTTGCTGGCCCGTCGACTCGCACGCATGTCAGACTCCTTGGTCCGTGTTTCAAGATGGGCCAAATGGGGAGTCACTGCCCGACGCCGGGAGCACGCTGGTGCGCATGGCACGGCATTGTTGGGGTCCCGATTTTTTTCCCCAACTTTTCTACACCTTAGGGGTCAGCACGCCCTACTGGAATCCTTCCTAACTTGCTGTCCCGTTTGATTCTTGAGTTCTTTTCTTATTTTATATCCCTCTAAGCTGTCCTTCGGGTTAACTAATATATATAAAGATATGTTGGATAGGCAAGACAACTCTTAAACCTATCACAACTTGCCTTGGTTGAAGAAGACAACTCTTAACTTCAACCTTAGCTCTTAAGCAAGGAAGACAACTCTTAACCTTAACTTAAGCCCAAGTTATCTCAAGACAACTCTTAAAAGATAACTGAAATATAAACAAGAATGTGAAGCAAGAATGCTTACCTTTGATTCTTGATTAATGAATGAGAAAATAACAAAATTCGTAGCTTATGAGCTCCTCACAAATAATGGGCTGTATTTATAGTCCTAAGACAGCCTTATCCTAATTTAACTAGTACTTAGGTTCCTTATCCACTTAGGATATGTTTTCCTAAGTCAACAAGCTTTTCTAAGTCAAATAAAACATTATCAAGATAGACCTTATCCTTTGTGTCCTAATCCTACTAGGATTCTTGGTCTTTCTTGAATTCCTACTTAGACTAGAATTCCTACTTTATCTTGTTTTCTACAGCAGCTGGACTTCCTCTTGACTTATCCTTCTAGGACTAGGACTCTCAATAAGTATCCTTCTGCCCTTAGAATTCTTCTTGTCGCGACTATCCTATTGCTACTGGAATTCATCATGCGTTTCCTGCTACTGCTGGAATTCTCCTTGGCTTTCATTTCCGCCATTGATTAGGACTGAGTCAGAACCTGGCCGTGCTTCATGCTGCTGCATGCTGTGCGCACTTGCTGGTTGGTTGCTGCCTCTTTGCTGCTGGCACCTTGCGCGCATTCTCTCACGCTCCCTTTGCCTCCTAAGGTCCTCAACAATCCCCCTTTCTTAGAGACTCACCTTGTCCTCAAGGTGGAAATTAGGGAAACATTGCTGGATATCGTCATAGTCTTCCCATGTTGCTTCATCCTTGGGCAAATGACTCCACCATATGAGTACTCTCCATACTGGCCTTCTATTGCACCCATAACTTACTATGCGAAATCCTAATGCTTCCTTTGGGTGTTGCCCCAGGTGATCTTCTTGAAAACGTCGAGCAGTCCCTCATTCACTTGTCTCACATCTCCTATCCTTTTTCTCAATAATGAAATGTGAAACACTGGATGCAATTTGGAGTTTAATGGTAGTCTTAGGCGATAAGCTACTGCTCCAATTCGCTCTACGACCTCATATGGTCCAAAGTGCCCGAAGCCTCTACTGCACCCATGGGGAAGTTCCAGTTGCTCCCGCAAGTTTGTCCCGCGCACTGCCCAACGTGCCTAATGTTGCTACCGGGCCCACAGGGATGTTTCGGTCACTCCCAGAAGTTCGTCCCGTGCACTGCCAAATACGTCTGACACCTTTGCATGCTAATGGGGATGTTCCAATTGCTCCCTGACACCTTTGCATGCTAATGGGGATGTTCCAATTGCTCTCAAAGGTTTGTCCCGATCACTGCCGAAAGCGTCCGATGCCTCTGTCGAGCATGCGGGGAATTTCTGGTCGCTCCTAGAAGTTCATCCCATGCACTGCTAAATGCACTTGACGGTGCTCCCAAGCCGGTGAAGATGTTCCGATCGCTCCCAAAAATTCATCCTATGCACTACCGAACGTGCCCAATGCCTCTGCTGTGCACTTCTGCAGGGATGTTCGGGTTGCTCTAGAAGTTCATCCCACACACTACCAAATGTGCCAGTGCCGCTGCCACACCACAGGGATGTTCCAGTCACTCTTGAAAGTTCATCTTGTGCACTGCCAAACATGCCCATGTGGATGTTTTGGTCGCTCCCGGAAGTTTGTCCCGCACAGTATTCAACACACACGATGCTTCTGCCGCATCCGCTGGTATGGTCCTGTTGCCTTCAGAAGTTCGTCCCACGCACTGCTAAATGTGCCTGACACCTCTGCTTCACCCACGAGGATGTTCCTGTCACTCTTGAAAGTTTGTCTTGTGTATTGCCCAATGTGCCTGACGCCTCTGCTGTGCCAGCGGGGATGTTCCGGTTGCTCCTTGAAGTTTGTCCCACGCACTGCCAAAATACTTGACGCCTCTGCACTGCCTGTGGAGATCTTCCGGTCACTCCCAGAAGTTCATCCCGCACATCACCAAATGCACCCAAAGCTTCTGCCACACCCGTGGGGATGCTTCGGTCAATCCTGGAAGTTCCTCCCATGCACTGCCAGTGCACCTGAAGCTTCTGCTATGCCCGCAGGTATGTTCTGGTCGCTCCACGAAGTTCGTCCTATGCACTGCCGAATGTATCCGATACCGCTGCAGCAGCTGTGGGAATGTTCTGGTCACTCCTGGATGTTCGTTCCATGCACTACCGAATGCGCCTGATGCCTCCACCACGCCCGCAGGGATGTTCCGGTCGCACTGGAAAGTTCATCCAGTGCACTGCCCAACATGCCCGACATGTCTGCTGCACCAGTGAGATGTTCCAGTTGCTCCTGGAAGTTCATTCTGTGCAGTGCCAAATGTGCTTGATGCCTTTGCCCCACCTGCGGAGATCTTCCGGTCGCTCCCAAAAGTTTGTCCTGACCACTGCTGAATGCGTTCGATGCCTATGACAAGCCCGCGGGGATGTTTCGGTCGCTCCTGGAAGTTTGTCCTGCACACTTCCCAATGCACCCGTAGCTTCTGCAGCACCCATAGAGATGATCTAACCACTCCCAGAAGTTTTCCCTGCGCACTGCCTAACATGCTCGATCCTGTTGCTGCGACCGTAGGGATGTTCCGGTCACTCCTAGAAGTTTGTCCTGTGCACTGCCAAATGCGTCCAAAGCCTCTGCTGCACCTGTGGCAATATTCCGGTCACTCTTAATGTTCATCCTGTGCACAGCCTAATGTGACCAAAGCCTCTGCTGCGCCTGCAGGGATATTCCTGTTGCACACACTGTTGAACGCACCTGACGCCATTGTCACGATCATGGGGATGTTCTAGTCGCTCCCAGAAGTTCATCCTGCACACTATTGAACATGTCCAAAGCCTCTGCAATGCCTACGGAGATGTTCGGGTTGCTCTTGGAAGTTTGTCACTTGTGCTACCGAATGTGCACGATGTCTCTGCTACACCTGTGGGGATATTGAAGTTACTCTCTGAAGTTCGCCCTGGACACTGCTCAACACACTTAAAGCCTCTGCTGTGCCCGCAGGGATGCACTGGTCGACCCTAGAAGTTCATCCAACGCACTGCCCAACATGCCCAAGACCATTGCTGTGCCAGTGGGGATGTTTTAGTCACTCCTGTAAGTTTGTTCCGTGCACTGCCGAAGGTGTCCAATGCTGCTGCCTTACCCGCATGGATGTTTGAGCTGCTCCTATAAGTTCATCCCGCTCATTGCCGAACATGCCAGACGCCACTGCAGCACCACGGGGATGTTTCCGGTCGCTTCTGAAAGTTCATCTTGTGTGCTGCCGATTGTGGCCGACGCATCTACCACACCCATGGACATTCTCTAGTTAGTCCTAGAAGTTTGTCCCCAACACTGTCGAACATGCCTGATGCCTCTGTCATGCCCGTGGGAATGTTCCGGTCACTCCCAAAAGTTTATCCCCAGCACTGCCAAACGCGTCTAATGACTCTGTCAAGCCCATAGGAATGTTCTGGTCCCTCTTGGAATTTCGTCCCTCGCACTGCCAAACATGCCCGAAGCCTTTGCTGTGCCTGTAGGAATGTTTCGGTCTCTAATGCTTCCTTTTGGAAAGAAAGATTTGTTGCAGGATTACCCAAATTCTTTAGTTACAGAATTCTCAAAAAGTTAGTTGAATTCATGTGAGGTGCTTTAATCCCATGGAATTCAATAACTTATGGTCAACTCTTTGCATTTGTCAAAAAAGAAGATTTAGCCCTTTGTTAAGAACAAATAAAAAAATGAAAAATTGATAGGTTTTCTTTAAATTAAGTTGTGGGAAATTTCTGTGCCCAATATGGATAAATCAATATTCTTCTCGAAGGGATTGAAAGGATTGAAATTTGAATATTGATTTCGAAATTTAAAGATTGATTATGAAAATTGAAATAAGTATTGAAACTAAAAATTGAAATTAAATTGATTAATTTTGGAACACAGAATTGTTTAAAAAGAATTTTATTGAAATCTTGAAATAGTACCAAACTTGTGCTTAGTTTTCAGAGAGTTGTTTCAAATTTTGCCTCCCCGAGCAACTAAACTTGAACTCTAATTTATACAAGTCCTAAAGCTAGATTGAACACTATTACAATAATTGAGCATCTACTTTTACAAAAGTTAGACAGCTGGAGCTTCTTCGGGACAGCTTTACTTTTCCTTGAAAAAGTAATTTGGAGCGACCTGATCATGATTCTTCGTCGAAAGAAGAATTGTCTTCACTTGATCATTGAGCTTCTTTTCCTTTGCACTGAAAGAAGCTTTGTCTTCATGTGGTAATGGAGCATCTTATGTAGGGCCTAGTGTCTCCCACTTTTGACCTTGAGCAATAATACAGATTCTTTTGATTAAAAATTAAAAGGATCGTGGTTGGCAAAAGGGTTATCTTCAAGGCTGAAACCTGTGGATGTCATCAGGTTTTTTTTTAATAATCTCATAACAATTTCTCAAAACATTATGAGACAAGTTTCTGTAATTGCAAATTCATAGAATCAATCTAGATGCGGGAATGCCTGGCTTACCAACGGTCTCACTGCCTCCCTCGAGTCTTACTGCCAGGAACACCTTAAGACTTACCAACACATATACAGATTTTAACCTATTACCTTTCTGATCTTCAAAACTTGTAATCGTAGAAAATTGTCTACTTTGTTTTGTGGCCTTGATGCTAAGATTATTGTTTAAAACTATAATGCTAATAATAAAGCTTACTATACATCATACTTAAATATTTTGATCATAGCTGTTGATATAGTAGTTGATCTCATTCTAATCTGTCGGTGAATAATGTATTGTACCCTTAAGAGTACAAAAATTCCCGATGGATTCTTGATTGTATACTATCTTATAGATAGCCCTTCTCATGAATAACCTCTAGTTCTGGAATGAACTAGAAGTAGTCAAGCACAATTTTGATGTAGTTGACAGGATGAGCAAAGTTGAAAGTGATTTGATGGTCGTTGAATTGAGCAATGAAGGTTAAAACTAGAGGATCTAGGTGTATGATGTTTTCAAAGGTTTTGTGGATAATGTTGGGTATTTGAAAAAGAAGGTTTTGAAAGAGTTTGACCAGAAGAAGAGGGTAAGACTAATTTCAAGTCACTTAGTGTTTTGAAGTGTTTGATCACTCTTGCTTCCCTTGTAAGAATTCTCTTGTAAGATAGTCTAGTAAGGAACTCTCCTCTCCCTTTATATAGGTGATTGAAAAATCAAAATTTGATAAATTGCTTGCCATCTGGCAAAAATTTGTTTTGACACAAGATTCTTGACATCTTTTTCCAAAACTTCTTTTGCAAACTTGTAATCAATCCATAAAAGAAAAGTTTTATTGAACAAATCATCTGAAATTTCATGGCGCATAAAACAATTTATAAAATTTCTTTTTTTATAGTTGAATAGTTTTTTTTTAGCACTGAGCCAAATACTTGAATGATATCTAACTATTGATTCTTTGGTTGAGCCATCTAATCTCTATTTGAGTATCCCACCATATCCTATCTCTGAGGCATTTATCTCTATGATCAAACTAGCATTAGGGTTAGGCAAGCCAAGCAAAGGTAATTTTGACTTTATCTTTGATCATTTTGACTACATGGGTATGTTGATCAGACCATGCAGGTGGATTTTTCCTAAGTCTATTAAACATGGTTGATAGACAGTCGTAAGATTTGGAAAGAAATCAGCTACATAATTAAGAGACCCTAAAAATCTCTATAATTGGGTTCTATCCTTGATCTCATCTGGAAATTTTTGAAGCAAATTCTATTGATCTATTTATAGGTTGAACCATACCTTTGTAAATTTCATGACCTAGAAACCTAACCATAGTTTGAAATAATTTCATCTTAGTAGCGGAAACTACTAAACCATTTTGTTTGATTACTCTAAAGAAAATTCGTAAATGTTTGAAATATTGATCAATGAATTTTGAAAAGATGAGGACATCATCTATGTAAACTATTGAAAATTGAGAATATGGGTTAAGAATATCCTTCATAATATGGGTTACGAATTCCATTCGTAATGTCCAAAGGGTACAGCAAAAGTTATTTTATACTGGTCTTGGGCATTAATCTAGATTTGCCAAAATCATGATTTCATGTCAAATTTAGAAAATATGATGGAATTAGATAATATATTGAGCAAGTCTCTTTTGTTTGGAATAGGATACCTAATCCATTGAAGCACTTTGTTGAGGGGTTTGTAATTTATGACTAGGTGCAGGACACCACGTTTTATTTCTAAGTTTTTGTTGACATAAAAGGCTGAGCAACTCCAAGGTGACTTGGATGGACGGATGAGATTTTTTGATGATAAATCATTGATCTCCTTTTTGCAATGTTCAAGGAGGTCATAATTCATTTGAATGGGTCTTGCTTTGGTTGAAATGTCTCTCTCATGAAAATTCTTTTCATAAGGGAGTTGGACTATATGTTTTTTTCTTTCCTAAAAAGCATCGGGTAGGTTTCGAGCATATTTCTTTTTGAAAAAGTGATTGAAGCTCGTGAATCCTTGCCTGAATGAGTGGATTCCCTAGCTGGCTTTCTACTTTGGTATGATTGAGCTCTTTTTGTAAAGTTTGTACATGTGATTCCTTATGTCGGATAAGGTTGATCTGTTGGATTATTGAGTTTTGTTGGAGCATGTGAACTTTTTTTTGACTAATGGCAGACAAAAAGTTGAAAGACACTTTGATACCCAGTACCTCAGTGTGGATTCCTTTATCATCTACTTGGAATGAATAGATTTGAGTTAGGAATGAGGTCCCTAAAATGATATTTTGAGAAAGATTTTTGACCAAAATAAAACTATTACGGAAGCAATAGTTTTGATTACAGACTTGAGCATTGGAGAGTTTGTACCTAACATTTAGGTTTGAACCATTGGCACTATTGAGACGTTCATTGGTTTTCTCATAGTATTGGGTAGGAATTATTCCTTCTGAATACAGTTTTGATCTGCACCAGAATCAACTAATGCAGTGGTGTTAATAGAGAAACTATTTCCTATGTGTAAGGAAATATTGACATACCATTTTTGGAAATTAATCCTATTGATCAAATGGATAAAACCATCATCATCTAATGGTTGATCCAGTAAGGGTAAAGGTTAGGATGGTTGACTATTACTACTTTCAGCTTGCTGATTTGCAGTTTGGACAATATTTCTAGAGTTTTCCAATAACTCTATCCTAACATTGGTTTGAAGCTGTTGAAGTTGTTGATCATTGACTTGTTTTTTCAGGTCTTTGATTTGGGCTTTTAGGAGTTTAACTTCTCCTTGAACTTCTCTATGGTCACCTATTTGAACAGATTTTGAGTAGGGTATTTCTCAAAGATTTTGTTGAGATTCAAAGGCTCAGGAGTACTTGCCTGTTGTTCACGGGTAATGATTTCCCTAAGGTCGAGCAAATATTTTCTTTTGAGCTCTAGGTCATCTATTTTGTCAATGATATCAAGTAGAAACTGTTTATCAACTTTGTTTCTACTAATCATGTTAAGATGTGGACAGTTACAAATGTTCTCCGAACAATCGCAACTTTGAGCTGACCCACTATCACTAGTAGTTTGATCTATTTGTTGAATGAGTTCATCTAAAGACTCAGATGATTGGTCACTAAATTCTTCACTAAGAAGAAGTTGAGTGAATTTGGATCTAAGGTCCTCTTGGTCCTTAAAGATTTCATTGATCTTGGATTTGGTCCTACAATTGGTTAAGGTGTGGCATGGCTTCTTACAAGTCCAACAAACAATATCCTTGTTTTTGGGCTTATAAGTTTTCCTATGCTTGTTGGGCCTTGAATAGTATTGATCCTGATGTTGGGCCTTTTGTTTCCTTGGCTTGGTGTAGTAAGAAATTTGTTTGGGCCTAAATTTCTTTCTACAGGATGGAGCCTGGATGTTGTCATATCCATATTGGGCACAGAAATTTCCCACTTGATTGAAAGAAAACCTATCAGTTTTCCATTTTTCCTTTTATTCTTGACAGAGGGCTAAACCTTCTTTTTTGACAAATGTAAAGAGTTGACCATAAGTTATTGAATTCCATGGGATTGAAGCACCTCCCGTGAATTCAACTAACTTTTTGAGAATTCTGTCACTAAAGAATTTGGGCAATCCTGCAACAAATCTTTCTTTCCAGAAAGAAGCGTTACAATCTTGTCATTGGAAGATATGTATAACAAACACATCTTTGTACCAACGGAAGTCTCCTAGGGTTGGACACCTAACATTGGTCAAAACTATTTTTGAGCTTGAAGTTCTTCTTGAGTGTTACCGATGAAGTGCATTCCTATGGTATGGACTAACACTTCTACTACATTTTGCTTCTCATGTTCTTCCATGAAACCTTGATCATCTTCCACTTGGTATTTTTCTACGTGGTTGAGAATATTCTCCTAATCTAGATTACTTAAACTATTGTCCCACCAATGGCGTAAAGAACCTGTAAAACTGCAACAATATATCTTGCTATAGTATGATCAGAATGTTTGAGGGCTTTGTAGGCTAAAGAGGCCATTCCTATTTCTTGAAGCAAATTCATAACCTCATACTCAGATCTACCATTCATGTTCCATTAATAAATGGCTTCTCCTGTGTATTGAGTACTTACGAATTTTGAGCGTTCTTCATATTGAATGTCTGGTGGAGTTGGTCTAGGATAGTAATTCCTAGTTGAATTAGTCTTGAATTTGGGCCTAGATTGACGTTGGACCTTGTTAAGCTAGATGGGTTCACCATCACTAGAATGGGCTTGGGCTTGGCTTTCATCTATTGTATTGATATTGAGCTTGGATGAAATTGGAAGTTGGGCTAATTGTTGATTGATTTGATCCAAAAGTTTCACTTTCCTAAAAGTAAGAGGTTCTTTGGATGTTGAAGGTAAAATGCTGTCTTCTGCACATCCTCTTCTTCTATGCGTATTTGAAGATATCCGACCTTGTGATCCAGCTCGGTGAACAGCTTTGCTCCATGTAACTTGTCCAGCTTATCATCAATTGTGGGGATCGGGAAAACGATCCTTGACAGTTGCTTGGTTGAGTGCCCGATAATCGTTGCAAAACCTCCAAGCTTTGTCTTTCTTTCTAACAAGTAGAGCAGGAGAAGAAAATAGGGAAGTTCTAGGTCGGATAATACCTTGTTGTAGCATCTCTTCCACTTGTCTTTCGATCTCATTCTTTAGGAAGTGTGCATACCTGTAAGGTGCTACATTAATCGCCTTGGTTTCATCGATTAATGGGATGGCATGGTCATAATGTCTTGAGGGTGGTAGTCCTTGTGGCTCTCCTAAGACATCTCCAAATTGCTTCAGTAGGTTCCTTACTCCTATTGGTATGTCTTCGTGTGGCCAAGAGAATTGCAAAACATTGTACCCTTTTTCTGTATAGTGGTTCAAGGGTACTTACCTCACAATGATGCGCTGCATTGGTGGTGGATGCCTCCCACGTGCAGTCCTTTCCCTTCCATTGGAAGTGCATGGCCATGGATTCGTAGTCGAACATTATCTTGCCTATGGTTTTAAGCCAAGCATTGCCTAAAACCACATCAAGACCTGCCAGGGCTAACACATGCAGTTCTGCCTCTATTTTGACTCCTTGAATCTGCATTGCTACTGCTTGGATCACTTGTGCGCACTTGAGCTTCTATCCGCCTGCCACTCTTACCTCAAACGGTGCAATCTTCTTTGGACATAGCTGAAGTGTTTTCACTAGTTTTGTGTTGATGAAGTTATGGGTAGCTCCACTATCTATCAACACCAAAACATTCTTCCCGTTAATGGTTGCGAACAACCTCATGGCAGTAGGCTTGGTGGTGTCCCCTACTGCATGTAAGTTGATTTCACCTTATTCCGCATGATCAGGGAAGTGTTCTGCCTTTGCTTCCTCCTCACTGTCCATGCAGCTTTCTTGATCTCCCTGCATCACTACTGGATCCCCTTTGCTAATTTTTTGAGTGCTAGAGAAATCCTTAACGTTGCAGGGAATGTCTAGATCTTCAGTGTTCAAGCTGTAACACGGATAATCATCATTCTGTCCACGGAATTGAAAATCTAAAACAGATGCAGATGATGGTGTTTGATCAATATTTGTGCCTTGCAAAACATGCTGCATGCTATGCATATTTTCCACTGCAGTTTGAACAATGAATGGTCTAAAGGTCTGATCTCTTGCAGCTTGTGAAGCTGTCTGTGAAAGATCAGCTAGTCCTTCAATCTGGACAGAATTATGATTAGAAATTTTGTCTTCTGATCCGGGTTTAGCCAACAAGACAGATTGGTCCTGCGTAGTCCTTGTTGGAGTATTTTCTGGTCAATAATTTGTTGAAGCATTGGAATGTTCTTGCAATCCATTCGAAGGCCTATTTAATCCTGCATCCAATTCAATTTCCTCTCTCCATCTTGGTCAGTTCTAATGAAGATGTAGATGGCAGTCCAGTTGAAACTATTGGAACTCTTAAGTCATTGTTCTGCAATTGATATGGTAGAGATGTAGAAGTAGCAGCATGAACATGAACAGATGAATTACGATGTTTGGCAGATGCATTGTTCAACTTATCACAAGACATCTGCACCTTTAACTTGGCATTCGAAACATACCAAGTCAGGTCCTGGAATTCTTGTGTCCTTAGCATTACCATCACTTCGATGTGCATACGCATCTTTTGTGTGCAATTTTTTTCCTCCACTGTCATCAACTGAAATTGCTAGTGATGAAACGTCTTCACTTGTTCTCCAAATTGGCATCTCAGGAGGCAGAGACGAGTATTCCAAGTTTTGAGCTGGTGCAGCACTCTCCAGATTTGATGAAGGAAAGACTTGGTTCCCATCAAACTCGGAGCAAATATTTGTGATGCTGGATGGGCCGAATCTATCCATCAATTCTTGTGTGAACCTTGTCCAGCCAATCCTTCTACCTTCTCTGCTGTAGGTAGCCTTAAGCCAACACCACCATTGATTGGCCCTCCCACATAGGTGATAGGATGCGAAATCAACCCTTTCACCCCTCTCTACACCTTGTTTCTCAAAGTAGAATTCAGCTTTGGAGATCCATTCGGTTGGATCTCTTTCTCAAAGGTTGGGAATTCAATTTTTACCTTTGGTTGGCTGTAGTGGCTTAGGATTTCATAGTGCTGCCATTCCTCTCTCCTATTTGTCTACCAATGTTCTGCCTCATGACGACTCTACAATCTCCTTGGCTGCCATATTGTTGGCCTTCGATCTAAGACCTCATCGTCGTTGTATTCATCATAGGGGTCATAGGGCTGGTGCAAATTCGGCGGCACCTCCCTTTTGCTCCCTAGACTCATGCGCACTCTCCCTTTTCTTGAGAGGGAAGCTGCTCATGGTCAGATTCATCCTCATGCACCTAGTGTCGCGAGATCTCTGAATGCAGCCTTCTAGGTTGCTGTGGCAGTGTGCTGGTTCTTCTTTGCTCGGTTTGGCTTTGCCTTCCTGACACTTGGGGTGTATCCCTCTTCAACGGCTCAAGGGAATGGATGATGGATGATAGCTGCTATTTTATATCACTTACCTGGCCGTTGAGTAAGCGTCGGTTCCTCTTTAAGGTCAGAATTCTTCCAAACTCCTCCTTAGTTTGCTGTTATGGTAAGGGTGAATGTTGCCTTGATGTCATGGTAACCTTGATGCCTTTCAATTGACTGGTGTCTGTGTTGCTGTCTCAACTAGAACACTAATTTGTAGGGGTGATCATGCTACCTCTCAACGAGAGCACCAATTTGTTGGGGTCCCAATTTTTTTCCCCAATTTTTTACACCTCACACTTACTAAAACCTCTCCTTCTGCCCTTAGAATTCTACTTGGCCATGAGTATCCCATTGCTACTGGAATTCATCATGCTTGTCCTACTGCTGATAGAACTCTTCTTGGCATAGATGTCCTTCATTAATTAGGATTAAGTCAAATACTGGTTGGGCCTCACTGCTGGGCTGCACACTTTCTGTTGCCATTCTTGTTATGCACATTTTCTGGCCCATGCTCTCCTTTGCCGCCCTATTTTCCATCCCATTGCCCTTCCTACATACTTAGGTTCTCAACACGAACGTGACAGATGCCGCTGCCATGCCCTGCTGGGATGTTTAGGTCACTCCCCAAAGTTCATCTGCACACTGCAAATGTGCCCAATGCCTCTGCTGTGCCTGCAGGGATGTTCTAGTCACTCCTAGAAGTTCGTCCTGCAAACTACCCAGTGCCCCTAAAGCCTGTGCTGCGGCCACGAGAATGTTCTAGTCAATCCCTGAAAGTTCATCCCGCACACTGCCCAACATGCCCAATGCCACTTCCACGCCCGTGGGGGTGTTCAGGTCGCTCCCGAAAGTTCATCCCGTGCACTGCCAAACACACCTGCAGGGCTGTTCCGATCGCTCCCAGTAGTTTATCTCGAGCACTGCTGATCGCATCCAATGCATCTGCAGATCCCACAGGGACTTTCTGGTCACTCCTAGAAGTTCATCTAGCGCACTACCCAATGTGCTCAAAGCCTCTGCCTTGCCCACAAGCATGTTCCGGTCGCACAAGGAAGTTCATGCCGTGCACTATTGAACATGCCTAACAGCTCTGCCATGCTTGCGGGAATGTTCTGGTCGCTCCTGGAAGCTCATCCTACACACTACCCAACGTGCCCGATGCCTCTGCTGTGCCCGCTTGGATATTTTGGTCGCTCCCTAAAGTTAGTCCTGCACACTGCCAAATGTGCGCAAAGCTGCTGCAGCACCTACAGGGATGTTACAGTCGCTTCCGAAAGTTCATCCTGCACACTATCCAATGTTCTCGAAGCCTCTGCCGTGCTGTCAGGATGCTCCAGTCACTCTCAGAACTTTGTCCCAAGCACTATCGAATGTGTCTAATGCCTCTGCCACACTCGTGGGGATGTTTCGATTGCTCCCAGAAGTTCATCCCGCACACTACCGAGCCCTTGAGGTCCCGATTTATTCTCCCAACTTTTCTACACTTTAAGGGGTTAGCATGACTTCTAAAACCTTTCCTAACTTGATGTTCCATTTGATCCTTGTCTTGAGCCCAAGTTATCTCAAGACAACTTTAAAAGATAACCAAAATATAAACAAGGATAGAAGAAAGACTGCTAACTTTGATTCTTGATTAATGAATGAAAACATACAAATTCGGAGCATATATCCTTGCTCACAAATAATTGGCTGTATTTATAGTATTAGATAGCCTTATCCTGATTCAACTAGTACTTAAGTTCCTTATCCTCTTGGGATATGTTTTCCTAAGTCAACAAGGTTTTCTAAGATGACTAAAACCTTATCAAGATAGACCTTATCCAAATGTTTCCTAATTCTACTAGGATTCTTGGTCTTTCTTGATTGACTAATCCTATTTTGACTAAACCTCTCTGTCCTTATCTTATCTCCTACATCTACTGGTCTTTATCTTGCTGTTTTTTTTTCTAGGATTAAGACTTCCATATGGTGTGTCCTTTCATTCCAAGACTTCTCCTTGATGTGAACATCTTGTTGAAGCTAAACCCTTCATGACATCCCTGCTGCTGCTAGAGTTCTTCATGCCATACACTTCCTTCTCCTGCTTGAATTGCACCATGCGTATCCTCCAATGCTGGAGTCCTTCTTGGCTTGGATGTCTGTGGTCAATTACAACAGAGTCAGAACCTGGCCGTGCTTCACTGCATGCCGTGTTCAAGCTTATTGTGCGCACATTCTTGCCCTTAGCTGCCTGGCAGCTTGGTGCCTCTCTCACATTCGCTCATGCTTCCTTTGCCTCCAAAGGTCCTCAACACAAGTGTGCCCGATGCTGCTACCATGCCCGCAGGGAAGTTCGTCCCATGCACCACCCAATGTGCCGATGCATCTGCTGTGCCTGCAGGGATGTTCTTGACATGCGCAGAAGTTCATCCAGCACACTGCCGAATGTGTCTGAAGCCTCTGCTGTGTCCTCCAGGATGTTCCGACCGCTACCCAAGTTTGTCCCATGCACTGCCGAATTGTTGAGGACCTTTGGAGGCAAAAGGAGCATGAGCAAATGCGCGCAAGGCACCAGGCAGCAAGAGAGACAGCAATAGGCCAGAGTGTGTGCACAACAAGCCTGCACACAGAAAGTAGTGAAGCATGGCCAGGTTCTGAGTTAGTCCTAATCAATTGCGGAAATCAAAGCCAAGAAGAAGACCGGCATTGGCAGGACACGTAGGAAGCAATCCGAGCAGGAGAAGGAGAGTGATGGCGTGAAGAACTCCAGCAGTAGCAGGATGTCTTGGTGAGGAAGAATACCACAGAAGAAGTCTAATCCAAGTAGGAAACAGCAAAGAAGAAGTCAACAGCTGTAGGAAAGAAGATAAGATAAGGATAGAAGGACTTAGTCAAAGTAGGAATTCTAGTCTTAGTAGGAACTCAAGAAAGACCAAGTATCCTAGTAGGATTAGGAAACAATGGAATAAGGTTTATCTTAATAATGCTTTATTTGACTTAGAAAAGCTTGTTGACTTAGGAAAACATATCCTAAGTGGATAAGGAGCCTAAGTACTAGTTAAATTAGGATAAGGCTGTCATAGGACTATAAATAAATACAGCCCATTATTTGTGAGGAGGAGACATGCTCCGAATTTTGTTATTTTCTCATTCAATAATCAAGAATCAAAGGTTAGCATTCTTGTTTGCTTTCTTGTTTATATTTTCGATTATCTTTTAAGAGTTATCTTGAGATAACTTGGGCTTAAGACAAGGTTAAGAGTTGTCTTCCTTGCTTAAGAGCTAAGGTTGAAGTCAAGAGTTGTCTTCTTCAACCAAGGCAAGTTGTGATAGGTTTAAGAGTTGTCTTGCCTATCCAACATCTAATTATACATATTAGTTAACTCAAAGGATAGCTTAGGGGAAGTAAATATAAGAAAAGAACTCAAGAATCAAACGGGACAGCAAGTTAGGAAGAATTCCAGTAGGCGTGCTGACCCCTAAGGTGTATGAAAGTTGAGGAAAAAAATCGGGACCCCAACAAAATGGGTGCTTTTGTTGAGAGATCAGCACAATCACTAGTTGAGAGGTAGCATGATCATCCTAACAAATTAGTGCTCTAGTTGAGACAGCAGCACAGACACCAGTCAATTGCAAGGCATCAAGGTCACCATGACATGTAGGCAGCATTCACCCACACACACTGGAATAGACCAGGGAAGATTTCTCAGCCACCAACTGCGAAAGAATCCTTGCCTTAGAGAGAAACCAGAATGCGATCAATGACCAGGTAGGTGATATCAAACACCAACTATCATCTATCATTCATTCTCTTGAACAGTTGAAGAGAGACACACCCCAAGTGGCTGGAAAACAAGTCCAAACCAAGCCAGGCAGAAACAGCCACCTACCACAAACATCTAGGAGGCTTCAATCCAAAATCACATGACACCAACTGCATGAGGAAGATTCTGACCAAGAGCAGCTTCCCTCTCAAGAAAGGGGGAAAAGATGCACAAGTTTGGGAAGCAGGAGGGAGACTTCACCAAACGAACACCTGCCCCATGATTGCTACAATGATTATAGCAACGATGAGGAGGTGCTGGACAAAAGGCCCACATCATGGCAACCAAGAAGGGTACGAAATCACCCTGAGGGAGAGCCATGGCACACCACAAGGAGGGAAAATTGGCAATAGGGGCAACCACCAAGCCTACTGCCATGAGGTTATTCGCAACCATTAACTGAAAAAATGTTTTAGTATTGATAGATAGTAGAGCTACTCATAACTTTATCAACTTGAAATTGGTCAAAACACTTCAGCTACGACCAAGAAAGATTGCACCCTTTGAGGTAAGAGTGGCAAGCAGACAGAAGCTCAAGTGCACACAAGTAATCCAGACAGTAGCTATGCAGATTCAAGGAGTCCAAATAAAGGCAGAACTGCATGTGTTAGCACTGGCTGGTCTTGATGTGGTTTTAGGCAATGCTTGGCTTAAAACCATAGGCAAGATAATGTTCGACTATGAATCCATGGCCATGCACTTCCAATGGAAGGGAAGGAACTGCACGAAGACATACCAATTGGAGTAAGGAACCTACTGGAGCAATTCAGAGATGTCTTAGGAGAGTCACAAGGACTACCACCCTCAAGACATTACGACCATGCCATCCCATTAATCGATGAAACCAAGGCAATTAATGTAGCACCTTACCAGTATGCACACTTCCAAAAGAATGAGATCAAAAGACAAGTGGAAGAGATGCTACAGCAAGGTATTATCTGACCTAGCACCTCACCTTTTTCTTCTCCCATTCTACTTGTTAGAAAGAAAGACGGAACTTGGAGGTTTTGCACCGATTATCAGGCACTCAACCAAACAACGGTCAAGGATCGTTTTTCGATCCCAACAATTGATGATATGGTGGATGAGTTACATGGAGCAAATCTGTTCACCTAGAGGGATGTTCTGGTCGCTCCCGGTAGTTTATCTCGCGCATTATGGAACATGCCCGATGCTGCTAGCGTGCCTCGGGGGATGTTCCGGTGGCTCCTAGAAGTTCACCTCGTGCACTGCTGAACCACCCAACACCTCTGCCATGCCTGCAGGAATATTCTGCTCACTGCCGGAAGTTCGTTCTGCGCACTGCTGTATCACCCAACGCCTTTGCCGCGTCTGTGGGAATGTTCTGGTAACTCCTGAAAGTTCATCTCGTGCACTGCCGAACGCATATAACATCAATGCCATTCCTGCAGGGATGTTTTGATCGCTCCCAAAAGTTTGTCCCACACACTGTCGAACTGTTGAGGAGCTTAGGAGGCAAAGGGAGCGTGAGACAATGCACGTGAGGTGCCAAGCAGCGAAAGAGGCAGAAACAGGCCAGAATGTGCGTGCAACAAGCATGTACGCAGCATGCAGTGAAGCATGACTAGGTTTTGACTCTGTCCTAATTGACTGTAGAAATCCAAGCCAAGAAGAACACCAGCATGGGCAGGACACGCAGGATACAATCTGAGCAGAACAAGAACATGGACAGCATGCAGAACTTCATCAGCAGCAAGATGTCATGGCAGGTTTGACTTCAACAAGATGATCACATGAAAGAGAGTCTTGGAATGGAAGGACACGCTATATGGAAGTCCTAATCGTAGAAGGAAACGGCAAGAAGAAGTTCAACGGCTGTAGGAGAGGAGATAAGATAAGGACAGAAAGATTTAGTGAAAGTAGGAATTCTAGTCTAAGTAGGAATTCAAGAAAGACCAAGAATCCTAGTAGGATTAGGAAACATTCCAAGACTCCTCATTAGGAAACATTCCAAGACTCCTCACTGTCCATGCGGGTTTCTTGTTCTTTCACTACTTTCCTCGTGTTCTTCATCACTTACCACTTCAATGATGTTAAACAGCCCTTTTTTGCACTTGTGGCAAACTTGCTGCTTATCATTGCACCTAAAACATAGGCCTCTTTCTATTCTCTTGTTGATTTTTTCAATGGATAGTTTGAGAGGATCTTTTGCTTTTAAGGGCGCTGTCTTACTTGATGAGGATGCCATACCTAATTTGTCCAAGGGTTTGATTGCCTTGGTTGTGCTGCAGGTGATGCTTCTCCTATCGTTGATGAGTCTTGCCAACCAAATGCACTAAGTGAGAGAGTTTGGATCCCTCATCTTTACTTCTCGGCTTAGCCAAGGTACAAGGCCATCTAGTAAAGTGCCAATTAGTGCACTATCTGGCCAATGTCCTACTAATTCGGCCAACCTCTCAAACTCTTTAAGGTAACTTTCTAGAGATCCTTCTTTCTTAATTTTGGCAAGATGTCCCTTGTAGTTAGCATGCGAGACGGGCCAAATCTATTTACTAACTCTTGTGTGAACCTTGTCCAGTCTATCCTTCTTCCTTCTCGGCCATAGGTGGCCTTAAGCCAACGCCACTGTTGGTTGGCTCTCCAATATAGGTGATAGGATGCAAAATCAACCCTTTCACCTCTTTCAATACCTTGTTTCTCAAAGTAAAATTTATCCTTGGAGATCCATTCGGTTGGATCTCCCTTCTCAAAGGTAGGGAACTCAATTTTTACCTTAGGCTGTGTGTAATGGCTTGCGCTGTCGTAGTGCCAATCCTCCCTCCTTGTGGTGTGCCATGGTTCTGTCTCAGGGTGATTCCACACCCTTCTATGTTGCCATGATGCGGGCCTTCTGTCCAGCACTCCTCATCGTCACTATGCTCATTGTAGTGATCATGGGGCAGGTGTTTGTTTGGTGAAGTCTCCCTCTTACTTCACAAACTCATGCGCCTTTTCCCCCTTTCTTGAGAGGGAAATCGCTTCTGGTCAGATTCGTCTTCAAGCACTTGGTGCCGTGTGACTTCATATTGAAGCCTCTTAGACATTTGTGGTAGGTGGCTGTTTTTGCCATGCTCAATTTGGACTTGTTTTTGGGCCACTCAGGGTGTATCTCTTTTTAATTATTCAAGAGAATGAATGATAGATGATAGTTGGTATTTGATATCATCTACCTAGTTATTGATTACATTCTAGTTCCTCTCCAAGGCAAGGATTCTTTCGCGGTTGGTGACTAAGAAGTCTTCCCCGGTCTGTTCCTGTTGTGTGGGTGAATGTTGCCTAGATGACATGGTAACCGTGATGCCTTGCAGTTTGACTGGTGTCTGTGCTGATCTCTTAACTAGAGCACTAATTTGTTAGGTGATCATGCTACCTCTCAACTAGATGGTGATTGTGCTGACTTCTCAACAAAAGCACCAATTTGTTAGCGTCCTAATTTTTTTTCCCAACTTTTCTACACCGTAAGGGTCAGCACGCCTACTATAAACCTTCCTAAGCTGCTCGAAGCTGTCCTTTGGGATTAACTAATGTATAAATGATATGTTCGATAGACAAGACAACTCTTAAACCTATCACAACTTGCCTTGGTTGAAGAAGACAACTCTTGACTTCAACCTAAGCTCTTAAGCAAGGAAGACAGCTGTTAACCTTGTCTTAAGCCCAAGTTATCAAGACAACTCTGAAAAGATAACCAAAATATAAACAAGAATAGAAGCAAGAATGCTAACTTTGTTCTTGATTAATGAATGCAAATATACAAAATTTGGAGCATATCCTTTTCTCACAAATAATGGGCTGTATTTATAATATTAGACAACCTTATCCTAATTCAACTAGCACTTAGGTTCCTTATCCACTTAGGATATGTTTTCCTAAGTCAACAAGGTTTTCTAAGTTAACTAAAACATTAACAAGATAGACCTTATCCCACTGTTTCCTAATCCTACTAGGATTCTTGAATTCCTACATAGACTAGAATTCCTACTTTGACTAAATCTTTCTGTCCATATCTTATCTCCTCTCCTACAGCCGCTGACCTTCATCTTGCTGTTTCCTTCTAGGATTAGGACTTCCATTATGGTGTGTCATTCCATTCCAAGACTCTGGTACGAACTTGAGGGATTGACTGGAACATCCCTACAAGCGCGGCAGAGGCTATGGACACATTTTGCAGTGCGTGGAATAAACTTTTGGGAGCGAACAGAACATCCCCGCAGGCCCGTTAGCAGCATCAGACATGTTCAGTAGTGTGTAGAATGAAGTTCCGATAGTGATCAGAATATCCCCGCAGGCCCAGCAGAGGCTTCAGGCACGTTGGCCCATGTATGGGTGAAACTTCCGGGGCCAACCGAAGCATGCCTCGCCGCAGGCACAGCAAAGACTTCGAGGACATTGGGCCGGGCACGGGACAAACTTCCTGAAGTGACCGAAATATCCCCATGGCTGCAGCAGTGGCATCAGGCATGCTCAACAGTGAGCGGGATGAACTTCCAGGAGTGACCGCAACATCCCCACGGCGCGGCAGCAGCGTCAGGTGCATTCGTGTTGGGGTCCCGATTTTTTCCCCAACTTTTCTACACCTTAGGGGTCAGCACTCCAACTGGAATCCTACCTAACTTGCTGTCCCATTTGATTCTTGAGTTCTTTTCTTATTTTATATCCCCTAAGCTGTCCTTCGGGTTAACTAATATATATAAAGATATGTTGGATAGGCAAGACAACTCTTAAACCTATCACAACTTGCCTTGGTTGAAGAAGACAACTCTTAACTTCAACCTTAGCTCTTAAGCAAGAAAGACAACTCTTAACCTTAACTTAAGCCCAAGTTATCTCAAGACAACTCTTAAAAGATAACCGAAATATAAACAAGAATAGAAGCAAGAATGCTTACCTTTGATTCTTGATTAATGAATGAGAAAATAACAAAATTCGTAGCTTATGTCCTCCTCACAAATAATGGGCTGTATTTATAGTCCTAAGACAGCCTTATCCTAATTTAACTAGTACTTAGGTTCCTTATCCACTTAGGATATGTTTTCCTAAGTCAACAAGCTTTTCTAAGTCAAATAAAACATTTTCAAAATAGGCCTTATCCTTTGTGTCCTAATCCTACTAGGATTCTTGGTCTTTCTTGAATTCCTACTTAGACTAGAATTCCTACTTTATCTTGTTTTCTACAGCAGCTGGACTTCCTCTTGGCTTATCCTTCTAGGACTAGGACTCTCAATAAGTATCCTTCTGCCCTTAGAATTCTTCTTGTCGCAACTATCCTATTGCTACTGGAACTCATCATGAGTGTTCTGCTGCTGATAGAACTCTTCTTGGCATAGATGTCCTGCTGCTACTG
>BNST01001463.1:0-49761 GCA_019650275.1 Xylocarpus granatum | reverse complement strand
GTGATATTGAGTTTTTTGACATGTCTAAAGTTGATTGGGAACTTGTAACTGAGTGAAGGATGTTCTGCATGAAGTAAGTTCAAATTTTAATTGATTTCCTTTTCTCTTGTTATGAATGACAGTACATATTGGGACCATGTGATTCAGTTACTCATGCTTCCAGTGAATTTGAGGAGACAATTTTGTAAGGTGTTTAACTAGTGTTATTGTTGAACTGCCGAGATGAACTTTATTGAATAAATTAATGCAGTAGAATTTTTAGCTGTTTTTAACAACTTGGAGATTTTTGTTTAAATATAAGAAGCAGTATAAAGAAAATTATATTCATAAGAAAGTTTATCGAATGTGAACAGAGCTGTCCATAATGTGTGCTATACAAGTATAGATTGCAAGACAATGAAACATAAATAAAAGCTCAGACCAAGAGATTAGAACATATTAGAAAAAGTCCTGAGACATCAAAGTACAGCAAACATGATTGGCCCTAAATCAAATTACGACCTCCTCCATATTGGCGCTGTATGGGGAGGCTAAGTTTTTTGGAGATTGTTAAATAAAGAAGCTTCTATATTCTATATATAACTGAATTTATCTGAAATATTTCTAAATCTGAATATTCTGAAATTTATATAAATCTTGGTGCATAAATTTGATTGTTAATATTTGTCTTTCTGTCTCACATCTAAGTATAAATGTTAGGCTGTTTGTTTCTTAAATTTATTTTGCAATGCAATTTGCAAATTGAGGCCATGGTCAATGTATAGACATTGAGCATATGGTTGCTCAAAAACTTATTAGAATGCCAAAAACTTTCAACCAAAATGGACTGACTTGAGTAATTGTTTCTGGTTGCCAATGGAATAAAATGACATGTTAGATCAGCATGTACAATATCATATATGGAATGGTTGTCAGGCATGAAATGTTAGGAAGACTTTTTTCTGTATTTTATCAATTTTATAATGTTGATTTGCGATTAAATTAACTGATCAATAACACAAATGGGAAATCATGATTTCAGTGGTAGGTGAATTATCTCAAACTCAAATGTTGCTCTTATAATATAGAGATATCAATCAAATTAACTGATCAATAACACAAATTGGAAATCATGGTTTTGGTGGTGGGTGGCTTTTTTACTTCAAAACTTGAATGTTGGATACCTGTTCATTTCTTTTTCGTTAGAACAGCAAAATGTTCATTAATTTTAGCTCATATTGGTAGATACTATTTTATGTTGTCAGTTATTGGTTGCTTTCTATTGAGTGGTTTTGTATCTTGCACGTTGCTTTTGTTGATCTTAATAATACATTGCATGCATTTTTTGTCAGTAACTCTTCCTTTTTCTTTTCAGTGATTTCCAGTACAATTGAAAATATTATTCGCGTTGCAGGTAGCAGAAACCTAAATGTTAATTGATTGGTTAGCTATTTGTAGAACCGCCAAGGAGCAAGGATTCAAGTTCCATATACATGGTCCTCTACTCTGGACCAGAATGTTGTTTTACCAAAAAAGTTTGGACCCTTTCTGCAAACAAGGATCTGTTTTCCTTGCTTGGGGTTCATAACAAATGTTGTATCAAAAATGTAATTTTTTTTTGGCATAAAATATTTTTTGTTTTGTTATCTTTTTTTTAATAGTAATTAATTTTCGAACTGCGTTCATTGATGCAACTATTGAACTTTATCAGGATTTTTTATTTCATTTTATTTTGGAATTTGGGGAATGGTTAGTAGATGTCAAATGCAGCAAGTTGAAAGTGGGTGATGTGTGGCCTAACATAACATAGAACAAGCTGTCAAAACAACTTCTCTTATTTTGTGTGTTATGTTGTGGTCCAACACACACATGTTGCTTGATTCTTAGCTATCTCATTGGATCTACGCAAAGCAAAACGAAACAATTTCATAAATTATTTATTTATTTTGGTATATTAAAAATAAAGGAAGTTTGAATGCTAATTAGTTTAGGAATCAAGTGCGAGCAAATGAGAACGTGTGGAGAAGTGGGACTGTAGGGGAGGGTTTGGTGAAACGATTAAATCGCGAGGACAAGGGGATGGGTTGGTATGTATGGCGGGTCCCATTACCACCCACCAACCCAGACCAAAATCTAAGTCTGCGTTTTCTCTGATGGTTGAGAATGGAATAGACAATTTGGTACATACTACCTGTCAAAAAGACTCATATTTTAGCCTGCGCGACGCTCTTCCAATAGTTGTATATTTAAGGATTAGTTTTATACTATTAGTATATTATTAATTTTGATTTCGTTAATGGAATAACTTTGGCTTTTGATTAATTTCATGTTAGAGATGCCCAAATTTTTATTTATTTTGGAGGTATAAAAATAGAATCGTGTTCTTTATTTATTCCTAATTTAGTATATTTAAAATTAAAAATATAATAAATTATTTTTGTGTTTGGAATAATTTTTTAGATTTTAATTTTATTAATTATTATAATTAAAATTTTTATTTTATTTATTATTCTATTTTGAGATGTTGCTTATTATCAGAATATTTTAATATACAAAGATAATAGTTCAAAGTGACATATATTTTGCATTCTTTCTTTCAATTAAATATTTTTTTTAATTTATCACTTTCAATTTTTTTTTAAAATATTGATAAAATTGTAAAAAATAAAATTTACTTCTCACTCTAATACTAATTGTTACAAGTTTTTTTTAATTTACATGATATTTTTTGAATAAATTCATATTCAAAAGTCAACTTCATATAATTTTTATAGCATTGATTTTAATCAACCTTAATTTTATTAAAAAAATATTTTAACTTTTAATTAATTTTAATCAAGAATGATCAAGTTTTTCTTTATTTCACGCGCATAAAACTAGAGCAATGCTTGTTTGCTCCTGCAGCCAACCACCACCACTACAACAACCACTACTACTACTAGTATTCTACCCTTTCAACTTTGACAACCAAATCATATCATTTTGGAACGACGTAAATTTCGAACACTCAACAGCTTTGCCTTAGTAAAATATATATATGTATACGCACACTGTGTGTAAATTTCAGCAATAATAATAAATAAATGCCGTCGGTGTCGTGACGTAATCGTGGTTGCAGGTGAGCTGAAACGAATATAAAAAGGAAAGAGAAGCCAAGTTCTGCGTACCCCCCGCCTCACCTAAAACTCTTCTGTCTTTTAATTTATTTTCATTTCAGTTTCTTTCACTAATTAGACACAACTCTTCAGATCTGATTCCAAATCCATCTATCTGCGCGGTGGTGACGACTGTTCAAACCGAGCAAACAAAATGAAGGTAATAGACAAGATAAGACAGAACGCTGCATCCGACAACGTCGTATTTTCATTCGAATTCTTTCCTCCGAAGACCGAGGATGGCGTCGACAATCTGTTCGACAGAATGGACAGAATGGTGGCTCACAATCCTTCATTCTGCGACATTACTTGGGGAGCCGGAGGTTCCACGGCTGATCTGACACTTGAGATTGCCAACAAGATGCAGAACATTATCTGCGTCGAGACTATGATGCATCTCACTTGTACTAACATGCCTGTTGAAAAGATCGATCACGCTCTTCAGTCTATCAAGTCTAATGGCATTCAGAATGTTCTCGCTCTTCGCGGTGATCCTCCACACGGTCAGGATAAGTTCGTTCAGATCCAGGGTGGCTTTGCCTGCGCTCTTGATCTTGTATGTAATGCTGCCTCACATTTTTCACATTTTCATAATTTTGAGTTTTTTTTTCAAAAAAAAGAAAAGAGTTTTGCTGACTTCTCTTCTGAAATGGGCTAATTATATTTGAACATGCTGATTAAAGTACTAAAATTTGAGTTAAATTTCGGATTTTGTTTTTGGTCAGAAACCTTTTAAGTAGGAAAGTTATTGATATTTTATTAAGAAAGTTTGTGATATAGGATAGAAACTACGGGTAAAAATATTTAGGTTCTTTTTCAAGCCTTGATTATTATTTTTTGTTTTAAGTCGGATTTCACATTTTCTCATTTGAGTTAGTTTAGGCTAAGTCTCATTAGGAGTTATTCTCTATTACTAGTAGAAATTAGACTTGTTATTCATTAGTTACATAGACAAAATTCCCTTAGATCTATCTTTGTCCTGGACTCATTAAATCTCTCTTAATGAGAGTTATGTTTTCTCGTGGATTCAGAATGCGTTAGAATGACATATAGTATTCCTTACGCTCTGTATCTGGGGATTGACAAGTAATTGCTTGTGTATTAATGTGAGTGAATGTGGATGCAGGTGAAACATATTAAGTCAACGTATGGTGACTACTTTGGCATCACTGTTGCTGGCTATCCAGGTTTTATTTTTGTTCTAGTAGTAAGTTTTTGTCATGAATGAATACTTGTTTTTGTTTTACTAGTAGTAATCTTGTTTATCTTTGTGCTCAGAGGGACACCCAGATGTCATTGGACCAGATGGTTTGGCCTCTAAGGAAGCATATCAAAGCGATCTCCTTTATCTGAAGAAAAAGGTCTCACAATGCGTGTTTTGCAGCAACTTATGTCCTATCAAATTCTTTAAATCTTAGTTAATTGCTGTCCATATTAGAAATTGATGACTTGTGATGTTTCAGTCATCAATGTTGTAATGCGTGGATTGTGCTGATGGTCATCTCATTTTATAGGTTGATGCTGGTGCAGATCTAATTGTTACTCAATTATTCTATGATACCGATATCTTTCTCAAGTTTGTTAATGACTGCCGCCAAATTGGAATAAATTGTCCCATTGTTCCTGGAATTATGCCCATTAATAACTATAAGGGCTTCTTGCGCATGACTGGTTTTTGCAAAACAAAGGTATCCCTTCTCCTGTATATTACCCCTTTAAAGCAGATATTGTCTCAACAAGTATTGTTGCTTTTCTTTCTCCTTTTTATCTTTTTATTTGTTTCATGATTTAGAATCTTTCAGTTTTCTGGTTGATGACATCTCAAGTATTATCAAACAATTCCGGTTGATGACATCTTAAGTATTATCAAACAACAAATTGCCAACATGAATCAACCATCTGAGAGATGCACAAATATAGTTGCATATGACATAATAATTTCTGGTGTTTCACTGGAAAATTGGAAGGTCATATATATATGTACGCATATACATGCACATGCGATTCTTTTCTAGTAAGGATGTGCTTATGTTTGTAGAAGAAGAATGAGATGATCCAATGGCAATTAATTTGTCTTTTGTGTAGACATTATGTTATCATCTTACATCATCAAGTTGATTTGATATGTTGCTGAATTTTGTGGCTCTTCCTTTTATATTAACATTTGATTGCTTTTTGTAGATACCAGCTGAGGTTACTGCTGCCTTGGAGCCTATCAAGGACAATGAAGAAGCTGTAAAAGCTTATGGAATTCATCTTGGAACAGAAATGTGCAAGAAAATTTTAGCTCATGGGATTAAGACATTGCATCTGTATACACTAAACATGGAGAAGTCAGCATTAGCTATTTTAATGGTTGTTTACTCTTCCATTGGGATTGTGATGGTGTTGTTTTTGTTAGTACTTTCAATAAATCTGAGCTGCTTTCCTGATGATAGTCTTACATATCCAGAATCTTGGTTTGATTGAAGAGTCCAAAATTTCTAGATCCTTACCCTGGAGGCGCCCGGCAAATGTTTTCCGTGTTAAGGAAGATGTTCGTCCAATATTTTGGTATGAAATACTAATAAAAAATTTTGGCTGGTGCTATGCGTTCGACTATAACATAATAATTGATAAATTTGTCTTAATATCTTATTTTCTGGCTTATGAATGCAGGGCTAATCGTCCAAAGAGCTACATAACAAGGACAATAGGTTGGGACCAATATCCACGTGGACGATGGGGTGATTCTTGTAATCCATCATATGGTGCTTTATCTGACTACCAGGTATAAATGTGCAATGAACTTCATCTTTTGTTTTTTCAGTTCTGTCATAAATTTGAAACTTTTCAGTGATGCTGGAAACCATGCTTAAATCATATGCAAAACAGATGTTGTAATACATTCATGTTATCTTCATTTGTTTGTGTTTCTGTGTTCTTTTTGATGTGCTTGTATTAGTTTTCTTAATACGATCAATATTCAGATTTTGATGAGTTTAAGAGCATCAATGGTTTTCTGTAATCACAGAAAATGAGGATCACAAGTAAAGTTAAATTTGAAATGAGGAAAGATAGAGGGAGACAGGTGATGCCTAGTAAATGAAAAGGCCATTTTCAATGGTCTGGTTGAAGTATACAAGTCGTAGAGCATAACATGTCATTGTTAGTGTCAATCAATTGCACAATATGACAAATGCAAAATTAGATCACTTACAAGAAGGATGCTATTATGGACATTTTTGAAGTGGATACCGTTGGAAATGCTCCAATTAGTGTATCTTTTGAAGTTTTGGTGTCAACAATAATTGTTTTCTGCTTCACTGCTTATATGTGGGACTGTTGGACTGTGGCTGTGTACAATATAACAACTCGAGTGGTTGAATGGTGAATGTATGATCATATATGTTACCTTATTCATATGAACTGGACAGCTGTATGTTTACTTGGTTCGATCTATGGATCATGCTTTGGTATCTATTCATGTGACATTTTTTTTAATACTCATTTTTGCTTATGATGCCCTTGAATTTATTTTGTTATAATGAGCCAATGCTATGAACTATTACTTTAGTTGAGAGGCATTCTCCCTCTTAGTTTCTCTGTCAAATATTGCTGCAATACACATGCATGACTCTAGAGTCTGTTTCCTCTACAGTTCATGCGCCCCCGTGCACGTGACAAGAAACTTCAAGAAGAATGGGTTGTCTCCTTGAAAAGCAGCAGAGATATTTATGAAGTAAAGTTACCATGATATTTATGATGTATCATGTTTTCCCTTTCCAAATCAAATTATTATAACTTCTAATATGGCTATGTTGTTGCATATCAGAAATTTAAGCAATACTGCCTTGGGAAGTTGAGAAGCAGTCCTTGGTCTGAGTTAGATGGGCTTCAGCCAGAGACAAAAATCATTAATGAACAGCTCGGAAAGATTAACATGAAGGGCTTCCTCACGATCAATAGCCAACCAGCTGTCAATGGGGAAAGATCTGACTCACCATCTGTTGGTAAGTAAAAAGTCTGTTCAGATGTGTGTTTGTTATTGTATCTACCCATGTTCAGGTCTGACTGACTTTTATTTATTACAAAGTGACGCAGTTGTATTTTGTCTTCATAATTTGAACTGTCCAGGCAGTTTAGCCATGCAAGTGATGTTTTAGCTAGAAGTTTGATTTTATTTAGGTTGACTATTATTTCCATTGTATAGAATGCTCCGTTATTGCCATTAGTGGGCTTTAACTTTTAGTTGTTGTAAAACTACAAGAGATATTCTTTCTTCATCGATGTCTGACATCTCTGCCTTGTGGATTTGCAGGTTGGGGTGGTCCAGGAGGATACATTTATCAGAAAGCATATCTAGAGTTTTTCTGCTCATCTCAGAAGTTGAATGCACTCGTTGACAAATGCAAAGCTCTTCCATTCGTAACCTACATGGCTGTCAACAAAGAAGGAAAATGGATATCCAATGCTAATCAAAATGATGTGAATGCTGTAACTTGGGGTGTCTTTCCGGCAAAGGAGATTATCCAACCAACTGTTGTTGATCCTGCCAGCTTCATGGTCTGGAAGGATGAGGCATTTGAAATTTGGTCAAGATCATGGGCTTCCTTATACCCAGAGGGTGACACATCAAGAAAATTGCTTGAAGAGGTAAGAATCTTTTATTATACATTATGTACAACTCCTTTATTTGTTAATTAATCACTATGGTAATGGTTGGGCAGTAAACCATAATACTTTCTTGTTAAATTTGCAGGTGCAGAACAGCTATTACTTGGTCAGCTTGGTAGATAACGATTACATTAATGGTGATATATTCGCTGTTTTTGCTGATATCTAAGATAAACTCTCTGCTTTATTTCAAATTGTGACCTTGTAGCCCGCTGAAGCCACAATGAAGTTATGCTTTCTCAAGTTTTACGAATCTGTTGTCGATTTAAATGTATTGAATTATAACCTTATGATTGTAACAATAAGATAATTGGGATTTTGTTAATTCCCTGCTGCTCGGTTCAAATTACATTTAAGTTCTGCATTGTTTATGGAAATGCTCCTCCAAGTGAATTTCTGGATGAAAGATACAATCTGCAAATAGTTGTACTGTTACCTCATATGTGTTATTATTACCAATAAGATGATCACGAAATTTTTATTTTTGGGCTTGTGAAGTCTAAATGGAGTTTTCCCACGCCTTGCAGCATGTGGATTTCCAAAGAACCTCAGGAGTTTGTAAACAGAGGTAATCTTGGAGAAGAGTTTGGATTCATTTAGGTAATTGCATTGCTATTGCTCCGTAGCAAGGCGGTAGCATGATGTCCAGTGCGTGTGAAAGCCTAAATGCAATTGTGTGCTGATGCAAATGTAGAACATTGGTTTTGTCTTGAAGTTGTGTAGACTCGTGAACTACTGGATAAATTTCATTCTACTTTCGAAGTGTCAGGTCAGCAGAAAACCACGTAAAAGCAATCAACTAACTGGAAGCAGAGGCAGCATTTATTCTTATTGACATTGAAAAATATTTCTAATCCTACTCTCCAATAGTAAAATACATCAAATCATAAGAAAAATGAGAGAATGTAAGAGCAGATCAAGTAACTCTTCTTTCTAAACATACCCCATTAAATAATTGAATATCATATTATTTTGATTGACACCTATTTATATTTCAAAAATAATCTAGTTCACCCTTTTCCCAAGACAAATCCCATTCATGATGTCTCTTTCTTAATTGCCCTTAGTAGTCTTTTTTGCCCTCTTATCCTAGGTACAACCTTCATACATTGTATTATGCAACAAGAGTTTATTGTAAGTAATAATTATATATGATAACAGCATTCTGTGACAGTAATCCAAGATAAATATGACATACTTCTGTTACAATAGATTAACTAAGAATAATTCTAAAGCTTGTATATTGATGCCTATATATAGCCTCTGATTTCACATTACAAATATACAACATGGATGAAGTTTTTGTCCATGTCTAGACTCTATATGACTTTGATCTCATGTAAGAACCTATATATAATTAAAAAGAATATTCCATATTCAACTTGATACCACATTCAACATGATTTTATATCCAACAACAAGATTTAGAGGGAAAGCTAGCATAACGATTTGAATTAAACATTCTCATTACCAAACATAAATAAGAACAATTTTGTAATATCCTTGTATATAGATGCCTATATACATGTTGTCATCTTACACATACAAGATACAACACATTTCTCAAATGGTATCAGAGCCACGAGCAGTCTAGACATTGGACATAGAAATTAGACATAAATTTCAAATATAAATTTCAAGTGTTGCTGTCTATGGTAGTGTAGACTGCGGTGGACACATTCACCATCCCAAAATTGAAGAGTGATGTTACTTGTATATCTTAGTTGAATCTAACAGTTTCATGTTAACATATAGAACTATGAACAAATCTAAATTAACCTTGTAGATACCTATTTATAAGTTCTCACTGTCACAAATAAAAAATATAGTAAACAGAAATCATTTGTTTCTCATGGGAAGAAATATCCTTAATATTGGAGATTTGAACTTCCGTCATAAAAATGAAAATATAATCTCCCCTAGGAAGGTTTGGTGTTAATCAATCTGAAACACTATGTATCTATGTGATAGACAACATGGCAAGGGTAAATGACATGCCAAATTTGTTTAAAACCTACAAAATGGGTGCCATAATGTTTTCTTTTCAACCAAGACCCAATATGGACAAACAAGAGAAATGCATGATAACCAAGCAGGACCCCATTGTCTTATTATATTGCTAGTAATCATGACAAAGATAAACCAAAATAATCATGTGTCATGATGACATTTATAACACATCTGACAAAATGTTTCCAAAGAATTGAAGCATCTATAATTAATACGACAATTCTTTCCTCTCAAGTTAGTGCAGAAAAATGGAAAATCATATGACATCCAGGATTTATGGGTACCAAGAAGCCATACATGACTCAGCAGAATAAAATTCCCAGTCTGATCAGGAGATACTTGCATTCTTAAGAGATCTGCACAGCACCATTCCGGCTGACGTCTGCATTAGATGCTCTGCAAGCATAGCAATACAGGAGGCATCTGTCTTAAGATGAGGCTGAACCAGTTCCCATATCTTTTTCTTCTGAATCTGCATTACATTATACAGAAGAATAAAATGTTACTCTTAAATAATTGTTTTCCATGCATAAGAGAATGACAAGACATTATAAATTGATGAACATTAGATTAGATAATGCATCATGCGAAATGTCATCTAACTGGATCCTTGGTAATTAAATGCCAAAGTTTTATTCAATGAAGCAAGTTACAAGTTATTTCTCTATCGAGCAAAAAAACATAACATAATTCCATATCCACTCTAATTGACAAAACAGTAGCTGTCTAAAATAAGCACTCTGCCTGTTTAAAAAGGGGTTAATCCCGAGGAAGAATCGAAACCCTATGCTAGTAACTCTACAGGTTTCCCTTACCAGTCAAATTCCCAAGGGGAATCAAACATCTATCCAATATCAGCACTGAAACTTCCTAGTCTATCAACTAAAACCAGCCACACGCAACCCAAAAGTCATATGCAAGGTTATAAGATAACTTGAGTCACAGAAATCCTCCACCGCTAAGGAACTTAATAGAAAAACAAAAAGTGCGTGCCAAATAGAATTTCTATTAATATGAACAATAAAATCAAGGGCATGAATCGACAATTTTGTTCTTGCAAAGGTACCTTATAACCAAACAATTTATGAACTACAAACTCATACACAATTGGAATGCTTCAGTTAGGATAATAGAACAAACTAATTAACCTGATTGGGTGTGGCAGGAGCAGGTTGATTTTCTCTATCCTCTTCACATCCAAACCATATCCTTTCACCAGGCAGCGAACCGTCAGGAGGCTCAAGAAGCTCAACATTTTCATGTGAAGCATCAGAAGCAGCCAAAAGCATGCCGCTTGACTTGACACCGCGCATGTTCCGAGGCTTCAGATTAGCAAGTACAACTACTTTCTTCTCCTGCAATAATTCTATAGGTATATAGTTGACCAGTCCACTACAAATAATTCTGGGTTCAGCCTCACCCACATCAACTTCTTCCACGTAGAGTGAATCCGCCTCCTCATGTCGCCAGGCTTTAATTATTCTTCCAACCCTTATGTCGAGCATGTTAGCCGCATCTTTTACAATGGTATTACTCTCATCCTCAATCCTATCTTTTTCCGTTGATGATAATGATGATGATGATTCAGTAGCTGTGTTAGCGCTTTCTGGTTTTGCAGTTTGAGAAGTGCAAAATGAGAGAGTACGATTAGGATGATGCGGCCGAAACAGTATCACTCTACCGGTTTTTGTTACTGTTGGTAATGAGCGCAAATGGTGAAGTGGAGGATTTCTAAAGCAAGCGAAAGAGGAGGAGGAAAGGAAAGTATGGATGCGGGCACTGCCGCCTCTCAAAATGTTGGCTCCTACAGACATAGTTGTTGCCATTGAATTCAACTCTGCTCGACCACTATCTATCCCCGGCTCTAGCCTCCGCCTACCCGGATTGGCTCGTTTGCAAAGGATAGCGTAAACTTCTGTTAGACGGCTTAAGGATGTACACACACGCTTTTATGCACGCGAGCACGCACGAATGCATATTAGTAAAAAAATATTTTTAAATTTTGTTATTTAAAATAATAAAATAATTTTATATATAATTTTAAATATTAATAATATTTTTTAAATTTTTTTTCAAAATTTTCAACATTTAACCAAAAGTACTATTAAAAGTTATTTGTTATATTTTAATATCTAATTTAATTTAATAAACATACATAAATTAAATATTAATTTTAATAGAATAATATTTTAAATTATTTACTTGTGTAAAAATATAAATAATTTAATTCAATAAATATATATAAATAAATATTATAAATTATTTATTTGGATAAATTATTTTAGTTATTATAAAATATTTTTATAATCATTTAAATTATTAAATTATAAAATTTATTTTTAAAAATTAAAAATTTTATATTCTTAAAATAAAAATTTATATTTTTAAAAATAAAAATCTTAAAAAAAAATGAGAATTGAGAAGTGCTTGATTTATTTAATTTTTAACTTTAAATGAGAAATTATAATTTAAATTAATTTTAATAATTATTCAAATAGTTTATAATAATTAAAATACTTTTGTATAAATAAATAATTTATAATACTTATATATATATATATTATTTTTATATATTTTTATTAGATAAATTGATTTACATTTTTATATAAGCAAACAATATATTGCATTGTCTATTAAAATTAATATATAATATATATTTATTAAATTAAATAATTAAAATATAAAAAATAATGTCCTAAGATACTTTTGTTAGTTTTTGAAATCTTAGAAGAGGAACATAAAAAATTTTACAATATTTAAAATTATAGATAAAATTAATTTATTATTTAATTAATCAACTAATTATTAAACATAATAGTTTTTATTATTAAAAAATTATTTTTTATTAATTTATAAAAATTTATATTTATATATAATCTTGTTAAACTTTAGAGAAAGTATTGAAAAATATTCCCATTTATGATAAACATTTAGGGTTAATCAATGATTAATTGACTCGGTTGAAAAATTAACAATACTAAACCTAACTAAAAAAAAACTGTATTTAGAAAAAATAAAATACAATTTGAAAATATCTCCTTTAATATTTGATAAAATTACACATAATTAAGATTTTTTATAAAACTAACAAAAATTATCTCTTCGTGGTAAAAATATTTTTAACTATTAATTGATTAATTAAAATAACTTATATATATAAATTTATATATTAATATTATTTTTTACACAACTCTTTTAATATTCAAAAAATAATAAAAAATAATCATAAAAGTTATTTTTTTTATATTTTAATATTTAATTTAATTTAATAATTATAAATAAATTGATTGCTAATTTTAATAGAATAAATAAAATAAAAAATTTACTAAAATAAAATTATAAACTATTTAATTTGATAAACAGATATAAAATTATATAATATGAATATATAAAAATGAATATTATAAATTATTTATTTATATATTGTTATTTTAATTATTATGAAGTATTTTTATAATCATTTAGCTATTTTTATTATCATATTGGACATAAAAATATTTCACAATAATTAAATAATTTTAATCAAATAAATAATTTACAATACTTTTTTATGTATATTTATATCATATAAACTTATATATTTTTATTTAATTAAATAATTTATAATTTTATATAAATAAAGTAATTTATAGTATTATTTTGTTAAAATTAGTACTTGATTTATATACTATTATTAAATTAAATTAAAAATTAAAATGTAAAATAAAATTTTAATGAATATTTTTTTGATAGTTTTTAAACTCTTTAAGAATTATGTAAAAAATATTGTTAATTTAAAATTATATTTACTTATTTTAATTAATTAATAATTAAAAAAAATATATATATTTATGATTTTGGCCAGCCATAAATACCCCTACGCTTCGAAATCCGCAAGGCCCTTTTACTCTTTAGTGGCTCAAGGCTTCTTTTCTTGCCTTTTGAATATCTAGGGTACGAAATCTCCAAATTTTCAAATCGATTCCCCCCAACCTCTTCAACTTCGTAGCGGAATCTCTGAAATTTTACTTCATTTGCTTTCTATCGGTTCAGGTACACTTATTTTTACTTGCTTTTTTTCCTAAATTTTTGTTGACTTTCAAACACTTTCGTAGGTTTAGTTAAACACAATGCAAAACGAACTGTATTAGTTTGTTCACAAACTATTTGTTTTAAGTTAGCACTAATTCATTAATTAATACAGTTGATGTGAACAATCCCGCTTCTCTGTCTCTTTCTTTTTTTTTGTTTTTTTCTTGTTGCGCGCGCTATCAGTGTTGAATAGGAAAAAATGAATTTTCTTATCCTTTTTTGAGCGTGTCATTAAATTTATTAATATTTTGATATTGCTCTTACATGGCAGACAAAATATCGTTATTGCATCTCTCTATGTGTTTCATTATGTATAGTACCTTCTACATTAATGTCATCTTTGCTGTCTAGATGACAAAATGGGATAACTTAACTTTTTTATGCTGCCGCTGGTTTGATGTTACTTTCATTCTTCTACATGGGGTCTATTATGTTGCTTTGTTATCTCTGTTAATATGCTAATGGAATTGTGATTTTATTTTGTTTGTCGAATTTGTTTTTGGGGGAAGATGATGAGGAACCACACCCAATAGAAAGTGCATGATGCATTTGGCTATTTGTATCAAGTGACATAGTGATTATTGTATTCATTGCTTAATATTTGCTATGTTTTGTCATTTTTAAAGTCTGTATGCAGGTTTATTGTAACTTGTTGGTCTATTTAATTATTACTGTTAGAGAATGTTTGTTGTTTAAGTTTAGTTTGTGTTTATTCAATAGAACAAGGAGCTTATCCTCTTTTGTTCTTTCTGATTTTGATCGATATTATGGTGGATGTATGTGATTTTGTCCTTTGAAGGTTGGGGATTCAAACTTGAACTCGGAGCCTTCAAGGAAGAAGAAAATAAAATTTGACCAGAAAATAAGAAGTGGTGGTGAGAATTTCTTATGGATGAAAACATATACTGTTTAACGTCATAGCCGATTCTTTTTTATGTTTAGTGTGTTATGGATGGTAATGTATATTTATTATGTTTCTGTTTGTGCATTAGGAAGTGGTCTTTGTATGACTTATGGAATCACATAACAAGGAAACACATACTTTGATTATATAGTTTAATGTTCTTTGATCAGTTTAAATTCGTTTTAGTATGACTTAAGGCTAAAAAGATTGGTAAAACATTGGATAATGAAAAATGTCAAAATTTTAGTATGTGGTTTACAAAGATAATGATGTTCCAAAAGGAATATGTCAGTCGAGGCAGAAAAGAAAAATGAAATTTCCAACAAGTTTATAATGAATATTTAAGTGACCAGGCAATAGCTTACAGGGTTCAAATGCACTTAGTAATATTACTGGCAATGTATTGGTGATTAATTCATTAAGTTTTATTCATAACAGGACACAAATCCAAGCACAAGTACTAAATTTAAAGTGTAGTTTGACATCACTTGCACAAATGGAACAGATCATAGCTTATAGTAATGCTAAATTTCAATCAAACATAAAGAAAAAATTTAAGATTTTCACATGAACACATATATGAATAATCGTGTTATTTAAGTTGCTAGTCTTAGGACTTGCTATTGAAACATACAACTCATTAACTTTCAAGGTTTTAGTACTTGCATTTGAATTTGAAGAACAGGATGCAATTTTTTCATTTGAATGTATTTCTTTTAAATATTAAACTGACTTAAATATGTATGGCTAAGTTTTTCATGTTCTTTTTTGATATTTGAACAAAAACTTACCTGTGCACACATCCATAGCTTCTGCCTCTCCATTTACCCAGCATCCTCTCCTTGCCAATCTCCGTCTGCAGTTTGTCACCTGCAGTAGCTGGTCAAGCACCAGCAGCTCCTACACTGCACTGCAGCAGCAAACAGCCTCACTAGGCAACCAGCAAGAGCCGCTGCGATCTTGCTCACATTCGCTTCTTGCTCACATAGTCGCATCCACCATTCCACCACCAGCCTTTTAGGTCATCAACTGAGTGCTCGCCATTCCACCGTAGGAAATCAGCAAGGTTTCAATTTTTTTTCATTCTTTCTATCTTTATAAGTTTTTAATCCTTTGAAGGTATTAAGTTTTTTCATTTTCCTTTCAACAAAATGATGCAAGGCAAATTCCAATACAATGAAAACAATTCCTGCCTTTATTATGTGTGATAAGTAAAACAATTTCTGCCTTTATTGTGTGTGATAAGTAAGCTAAATTAATTATACTAGAAATTCAAATGTTTAATAATAATAATCTGTTCTTACGAATAAAATTGAAATTCAAATGTTAAAAAAAGTAAAAAATAAAAAAATTTCCTTGTTTTTATTCTGTTCCTGGTACTCAGAACTTGTAAGGGTGAGCTGGGCAAGGACCCAGATGGAACAGTAGCTGGGTTTCATCCAGTTCCAGGTTCATGAAAACCAGTACTTTTGCCATCTCTAAAATATCAAATGACGAGAACAGGTTTTGAAAGGTATCATCCAACCATAAGAACTTTGAAATGTACCATTTACCCACAACTTTGTTACCCACAAACACTGTCAGGGAATATATGCAGAATATCTATCAGACCCTAAATATGTTAAATACTTATGAAAAAGAAGCATTTTACTCTTAAAATTGTAATAGATTTACAAATACAATGCGTCACATTTTTCCATAAGTTTCAACCTACCATAATCTTAGCAACAGTTTCAACTTATAGTTTTTAATCAATTTTAAAATCTGATGAATGACTGATGGTGGTGAGGAATTGTCTGTAGCTTTCTTTAGAAATTAACTTAAATTTGAAAAAGAAAGTGCCTAAGTTTTAGAGATAAGCATAGTGATTAATTTCTTTTACTCACTGCTCTGAAAGCAAGGGAATTGACACCAATTAGAGAATCTCCAGTTTTATCTAAGTCCAAGACGTGAGAGTGTAAGAGTAATAAACCTTCATTAATACAAAAGTTTCCTAAAAGACAACTTTAAGGCTGATGCTCATTTCCAATCCCTTAACTTAGCTATCATGCCTTGTTAAGAGGGGAAACTAAGTTGCAGAACTAGGTGTGTCCAACATTCTAGATTCAATGGAGTTTATTAATAATATTAATTATTGGCCTTAAGCTGAGTATCATATTGTAGACGTTTATACAAATGCAACAAAATAAATAATTATTGCCTCAAGTTAGAGTGGAATACTAAATTTGCAGTAGTGGGTTCAAGATTCTAAGTTAAACGGAGTGTGGTATTATTAATTAGGTTAAGAGTACTGAATCTGCAGAAATGGATTCAAGATTCCAATTTCTTTAAGGGCATGTTTGGTATTGAAGTGATGTGACTTTTAAGCACAACTATTATAACTTCAAAGTACTAAATTTTAAATATTAGTAAGAAAAGTGGGTGAGTCATATTAAAATTGGTGTTCTCAAACACTTTTTTCAACTCTGCTTTAGATGTTAATTGGAAGCCAGTAGCACCAAACATGCCCTTAATCAACCTATTGGCTTTCTGGGAAATTGTTGCCTTTTCATTTAGCATTAATGGTAATTGGACCTGATTAAAGGTGAAGATTCTCTAAGTAGTCTCAATTTGCATGCTCTCAAACGAGTGAGTACAAGAAATTGGTCATTGGGCTTATCTATAAAACTTTGGCACAGTTTGTTCTTTAAATTTAACTTTATTTTCTTATTAAAGCTAATAGGCAAGTTCATTTATGTCTGCCATCAATAATTCATTGGATTCTGGGAAATTTGAAATTGATGAAAAACCATAAGTTTCATCTAAGTTCAGTATGTTGTCACTTATGGTAAACATTTTCTTGTTGTACATGCAATTTATTACAATTTCAAAGGTAAATATGTTGTTTTATGAGTCTTTGACATGTTGAGGGTTATAAAATGCAACCTTTTACAACACAAACACTCTTTTTTGAGTTCAGATATTGGGTTGGCTACAGTTTCTATCATACAGAATCTTTTCTATGCTTATTATCTTTTCTTTATGTGTTATAGGCTTTTTCTGTAAATTGTGAATTGTATAAATGCAGATATTCAATGGATGTGATTGATTCCACACCTCTATGTTCGTTGAAATCCAACATCAGTGTTCACCAATTTGTGGCACCAAACAGACATTTTTCCTTCTCGACATTTAAAGGAAATCAGAGAAGGATCATTGCTGTGTCCTCCACTATACCTGTTGATCAACACGTCAGTCAGGGTCATGATCATTTGACCAGTAACTCCTTCATTCGACTCCATTTGAGGAAATTGTCACCTTATCAGCCTATTTTGCCTTTTGAGGTATTTGAGAACTGAACAGTGCATTTGGCTTTTTAAATATTCTTGCTTTTTTAGTTTGTTTTTGTGCTGATCATTGGAATTGTTAATTATATCTGGTTTTGGTTAAATGTGCTCTTTTATATTACTTTTTTTGTTTAAGGTACTTGAGTGTGCAAATGTGTAGGAACAGTTCTAAGAATCAATCCGTGTAAGTGTTTTGTTTATATGATACAGTTTTTTTTTCTCGACAATGCTGTTTATTTAATGATTGAGTGAGCTAATGTCATTAAAACTTGTTTTATGTTACATTTCCATCTGCTTGAATGCTGAGCGGTGTTGTTTGGATATATTTCCAATTTGAGCAGAGTGTGGCCTTTTCAGTTTTCCGGATTCTCTGGTTGAGTTCCCAAATGGATTGAATGCATAATCAATCCATTTCTGAATTTCCTTTCTTTACTTAATTGCTGTTATTTGTTTGATAATTCAATTTTTAAGTGAATGATACAAACTTGAGGCTAGTGCTTTTTCATTTTTTCTTGTAGATTATTCGAATGGGATCTTATGCTATGATTTATTTTAATTTGTTCTTCTGACAATTGTATAGCTTTGGGACAAATGAGTTGCTTGCTGATTACTGGCTTCTAAGACTTAACAGCATTAATGCCACTTTTTAATTTACAATCATATTAATTACTTTGTTCTGCTTTAAACAAAAAGGGTCATGCTACTAAGGTTGCTAAAAAGCTCTTGTAGATTATACCAGTGATTGTATGCATTTGAACCCAAGTATTGTTTCTTGTTGCTGCTGATTCAAATATATTTAGTTACCTACCATTAACTCTATAGTTGACAAACACTCCATTTTACCTTCTTGAATAAACTCTCATGTTAATTGGTGTATTTATTTTCATCTAATTGAATGGGGTTCCTTTTTATAGGTATTGTCAACTCAACTTGGAAGAAAACCTGAGGATATTGTCAAGATAGATGCAAATGAAAATCCATATGGTCCACCTCCAGAGGCAAGTTATGTGCAGCATCTTACTTCCTCATAATTAACATACAACAAATGATATGACCACTTGTTTTATATTCCAATTTCCATTGATTACTCCTGTATCTCCTGATTACAAGCTTCAGGTTGTTTGTAGGTTAGTGAAGCTTTAGGGCAACTGAAATTTCCGTACATCTATCCTGACCCTGAAAGCCGTCGATTGCGTGATGCCCTTTCCAAAGATTCAGGGCTTGAATCAAATCATATTCTCGTTGGCTGTGGTGCAGATGAGCTCATCGATTTGATTATGCGGTTAGTCCCTAGGAAGTTATGCTTGTATTATTTTCTTATCACACCACTTTATTCTTACTTATTTGTTAACTTCATGAACTGAAAATCTGTAATACTTTATTGTTTTTTCCTTTTAATTTCTCTATTTCTGCAGATGTGTACTAGATCCTGGTGACAAGATTGTGGACTGCCCTCCAACCTTTACTATGTATGAGTTTGATGCTGCTGTTAACGGGGCAGTTGTTGTCAAAGGTAGATCTAAGCTTTTTAGTAGTTATGAGTTTTACCATAATATTTTTCCCCTTCTCACCAGTGGGTTGTCTGATTTGTTACTCCTTAGTTCAGAAAAATTTAAAGTTTATTCTAGAAGGGCCTGTAGTTTAAAATCTGATGTTGGTGAAGGAAATGGGTTTTATAAAGGGGCATTAGGGTTGTCAAAGAAGAGTTATCACTGGTAGTGTCTGAATGATTGTTTGATTTGAATTTTAAAATGAAGAGAGAAAAAAGGATGAAAGCAGTTAGAAACTCACCCATTATCACAATAACTGAATATAAGAATTAATTATTTATGATTAATAAGTGCTTTGTGATATTAACCTAGACCCTACATAAGTGTAATGATCCCAAAACTGTAATGATTAAAAAGCTTGACTAACAAAAGATAATCTAAATCGCTGAAAGAAAAATTCCAGATTTTAATTGTTATAATCACCCTAAATAAGGCTCATTTGACTCGAACTACAGCAAGTTCGAGCAAAAGATAAAATTATAACTTTTTATGGACTAAAACTTTGTAAAAGTACCAAGCTCAGGTTGAATGACTCAACCACTGGAACCCAAAAGTCTTCCTTGTTATTTCTGCTATAGCTTAAGCTCCTTGCTTATGAAGCCGGGAGTTTTCTTCAACCTGGTTGTTGATATGGCATCATTTACCTTTGTGTCCTTTTAAGATATGACATTATACAGTGATCTTGTGCAGCTCAAAGAAAGTCAGATTTCAGCTTGAATGTGGAACTCATTGCTGATGCTGTTGAGCGGGAAAAACCAAAATGCATATTTCTGACTTCTCCAAACAACCCAGATGGAAGGTTATTTGAAATTTTTTTTGTTTCCTAGCATTGTGTGTGATTGGGTTGTCACATAATCATGTTATCCACAGTTATAACTCAACGGTGAACAGCCTTGTCCATTTATATTAAAACAATTAGTATTTATATGATTTTGATGTTCAATATCAAGTTCATGCCAAAATGCATTACTTTTGAGCATCAGGTTTGCCCTTGTGACAACTAATAAAAGTTGGGAAATATGTTTTGGTGTGCTATTTTTTGTATCTTGGAAGAAGCAACGTGCACTTTCTTCTGATTTTAATCTTGATTCTTTAGTGTTTTTCACATTATGGAGCTTCCTTCCCATGCTCAAGCTTGATAGCTCAAATGAATTCATTATTGAATTTAAATTTATTATCTGAAATAATCATGCATCCAAGTAGCTCTTTCAAGAGTTTAGTTAACAAGGATGCTGACAAAGCTAGTGACAAAGTTATTAAAAGGAAAATTGTTTTGAGGGCAAGAGTTAGTCTAACTTATTGTGTAGGTGGGATCTTTGCAAAATGTCAAGACAGGTTTCCCTTGTCTAATTCAGGTGATATATATATGTGTATATATATATTCTACACAAAATGTTTGAGAAGTGAATGCAACTTGTTTTTGATATGCCTTGTAGATTTCATTCTGATCCATTATTTGGCCATCTTATTTTTTGTCAGTGTCATAAATGATGAAGATTTGCTGAAGGTCCTTGAGATGCCCGTATTGGTGGTGCTGGATGAAGCATACATTGAGTTTTCAGGACTTAAATCCCGGATGAAATGGGTGAAGAAGCATGATAATTTAATTGTTCTTAGAACATTTAGCAAAAGAGCTGGTATGATCATAATACTTTGCTTGTTCTGTTTATAGAAAGTTACATGCTTGTAGGTTTATTTCTTCTGCGGAACTGGAGAAAGGGATTTGACTCCTTATATGTTGAGAGATGTTGGCTCACTTTTTGTGATATGAGAATGAATAATAATGAAAATATGACAGGTTTGAGCATAATGATGGAAGCACAAAAATTTACCCTTCTCCTTTTTGTCTCCCTTTTTCTTAAAGTAATATTTTACTACTTTAGGCAATACTCCCTATTTAAGCTTGCTAATTCTGACTCCCATCCACGTTTTCATAATTGCTTTGATAATAAAAGTGCACAAAAGGTAGAATATATTTGAATATGATCCCAATCTTTGATATTCAGGCTGGTTCTGTGTGCTTGGATTTGTCATGCCATGGATAAAAGCTTGTCTTATCTATATTTTGTTGACTAGCTTGATAAGATGCATTCCGTATGTTTTTCCTAGGCATGTTGCAAATGTTTGGGTTAAAAGACTTAGTTCTTTTGTTAAATATCTTAATTTCTGGTATGGTTGACCACTCTCTTTACACAAACAAATTAAGGCTTGGTTTTAGATTCTGGTGCTTTTGCTCTGCATTTGAAAATAAATCTGACAATGTATTCGGTAATATCAACTTTTAGTGAGATCTACCCATTTTTTCATTTATATTTGAATAGTACTTCCATTCAACTATGGTTATGGTTTCAAAGTCATCGCACTTTAATACCAAACAGAGCCTTAAATTACCTTATAATCCTTTTTTGTTCTTTTGCACATTGGTTGGACTTTCTACTAGTATTATAATAATTAACTCACATTATTCTCGAACACTTTACTTCTATACGTGCAATTTATTGCTATTATAATCCAATTTAAGCTCCATGTGATGGAATTTGCTCTTCTGTTGGTTGATGATATGTACAGTTGGAACTTGGAAGTAAAATTATTATTTGGAGGCTTGGTAAATAATAGTTCTTGTATTTATATAATAAATTAAAAATCAGTATCCTTTTAATCTTAGGGTATATGTTTTGGTGCTTCATGTGGATGATGTGATTGTGACATATATATATATATATATGTACCCTATTAATGACAAATTAGTGTTATACTTTATTACTATGAAATTGAGCTCTATGGTTTTTCTTGTCAAGACATGATATGACTAAATTCAAGATGGTTAATGGAATTGATGCAGGTTTGGCTGGACTCCGTGTTGGATATGGAGCATTTCCTCTGAGCATAATTGAGTATTTCTGGCGAGCTAAGCAACCTTATAATGTATCCGTTGCTGCTGAAGTTGCTGCGTGTGCAGCTTTGCAGAACCCCACGTATCTGGAGGTATCAAATGAGTTTTGGGCCTTCTTTTATGTTTGCCAATTTACTCATCCAGATATATTAACGTAATTGATATCTGGAAGTCTCTTATTTCAGCATTATTCCTAATTTCAGTCTAAAATGCTTAACAGAATGTTAAAGACATGTTGATACGAGAACGTGAGAGGCTTTTCAAACTTCTCAAGGAAGTACCATTTCTCAATCCATATCCAAGTTTTTCTAATTTTATTCTTTGTGAGGTTACGTCTGGAAAGGATCCTAAGAAGCTAAAGGTAAATAAATATTCTTTCTTGTGCAAATCCCTGCTTTAGTTGTTAAAAGAAAAATAAATTCGGCTTCTAACAGTTTGCTTGGTATAATGTAACTAATTCTTATGTTTCCAATTCTTTGGTAGTCATGGTTTATGTTTTTTTTCCATGTTCTAGATTCAGTTTTATATATGTTTTCTCTATACATTTTGAAGATCCCCGTTCAGTTACCATGTTGCACTTAAATTGAATCCTGTCCTATAAAATTCTAGGCTAGGTAGGTAATACAATGGTGATTTGGGAAATCTTGGCAGAACTTGGGTATTTTGATAGTTTTGAAGCAGATGAGAAGTGAGAAAGGAAAGACAAGTTTTTGAGAGAGGGGAAGATGATCTGCAATTACTGGAGAGGTTGAAATTTCAATGACTAAGAAATTCACATGTTGAATGACCATAAGAAATGCATTACATAACCATTCCATTGCAATTGTAAGTATAGTAATGCTAGATGGTTATGTTTCACTTAGAAATATTTATGTAACTTTGTATCGCATACAGGACGACCTTGCTCAAATGGGTGTGATGATCCGTCACTACAATAACAAAGAATTGAAGGGTTACGTTCGTATATCTGTGGGGAAGCCAGAACACACAAATGCGTTGATGGAGTGCCTCAAGCGCCTTTCTTGATTCCGCCCATATGTCAAATCCCAGTCCCCATTCTCTAGCCTAATATTTTATTGTTAGATTGCAGTAGTTCGAGGGAATATTTTGGTTGCTTTTAAAAGCTACCTAGGTTCCATTTCTTATTTTGGCAACAAAATTTGTCAAGATATCAGCTTGCATTCTGTTGGATCTGTACACGCACCAATAAAAGGTGTAGTATCATGATAAATTTTTGTTCATAATAATAAAACAGTGATGGATGAACAAATATAATTTAGTTGAGTTTAAAATTAAGTTTATGTAAATTTTTGTTCATAATAATATAACAGTGATGGATGAACAAATATAATTTAGTTGAGTTTAAAATTAAATTTATGTTTATTACAATAAAATTTATTCAAGCGAAATCTATAAATAGATTATTTTCATAATTTTTGTACAATTTGGTGTTGACCGAGAGTGGAAGAAATTGATTTCCTATTTCTGAAAAGAGAGCGTGCCATTCTAACTTTCAAATTTATTACGCTTAACAAATTAAATAAATCAAAACAAAAAACAAAAGAAACTACCTAATATGCTCATGCCTCGCAACTAGTAGTTAAAAATAAATAGGCCGTTACTCGTGTATTTACAAACTAAAGTTTTCTTTCCGAACCAAATCCAGAAGTGTCAATCTATTATTGAACTATGGCGCAGAGAAACATGCCTCCGCTTACCGGCATAAACGTATTGTGAGTAAACTGACTTAAAGTTACGAAACTAAAGTCAAAGAGCAAACACTTGAGTTTCAACAGAAAATTTTACAGTCCCAAAATGTAAAAGATACAGAGATCATGCAACTGGTTACTGACAAAATTCTAACATCACTCATTTCAGTAGTCATTGCCTCTCGATATCACCTCTTTGCACGTTGGGCGTAGCAAGATGGTGTGCTCAAACTGAGAAACATAGCTGCCTTTGACATCACACAAAGGAGGACAAGGCTGCCAATAAAAAACACAGTAAAATAAATGTTTGTCAACGATTGTGTTATACAGTATATTTATTTAGTTCATTGAAAAATCAACTTAACATTAGTAGTAGAGTTAAACCAGAACATAAAATCCCAACATCACATAAAAATCAATGAATAAATGAAAGACTTGAAAATAATCAAGGAGCTCAACAGAGTTGTCACATCTGCATTAATACCAACATCAAGTTCGTCCCTGCTAACGAGTTATCATAGCTCATCTCCTCTCTAATTCTAGTAATAAACAGAACTGTTAAATACCAGAGGAAACCGGAAAATTACCACTAGTTTAAAACAAGTAAAGCAGGATATAAACGAAATGATTGGGAGAATTTGTGCATCACCACTGGCTCAGAAAAAGATGGGAACTTGGGGTAAAGAGGACTATTAAATATTAATGCAGTACAGGAGAAAACATCAATAAAGATTGGTAATGCTAACAAGAGAGAAGTACCTGAACAATGCCAGCATCACATAAATTCTTCAGTGCCATCAGATATTTAGTCTCCCCCAGGCGATCTAAATACCGTCTACAGAATGCCAATGTAGAGAAATTCTTGTTGATTTTTGCTAATAGTTGCTTTGCTCTGGGAAGCCTCAGTGGGATGTGGCCAACATCAAAATTTTTCATGTAATGGCTGCACTCTAGATCTTCTCTGACATATCCTTTCCCTGAACAAAAGAAGAAAAAAAGAAAAAAAATTAAACACACTCAAGGTCATGATGCACTCTTCATGCTGGCCTTTTTGCAAGATAATTGCATGACACAAACAAAATAACCACCTGTTGATGCAAAGGTTTCGATTGCAAAAAATTCACCCTCTTCCATCTTTGTCTGCTCCCCTCCTTTCACAATGGGTACAGACTTTCCGGCATGGATCTGATAACGCCCAATGCTGTGTCCATTTAAGTTCCGGATACTTTTAACTGCCATAAAATTAATAATTCATTTACATATAGACATCTAACCATAGGATATACAATAAACTCAGCAGACAAAAACTATAAATCATGAATTCACTAACCAAATAAAAGGAAAAAAAACAATAATGAACTGCTGCAAATAAGAGAATGCCACAGTCCTAATCTCCATTTATGGCATGGAATGTAAAGACCAGTTTTAAGTAAAAAATTTGGAGACAAATACAGAGATTTGGTACAACCTCAGTGTTAGTAAACTCTTCAAATGGTTTTCACCTCCTATTTAAGTAAGCTATACATCCTATGATTTCATTTCGCAAGAATTAATGACAATAACAATACCATCTACAACAAACCACTAACTAAAAAAGTTTACTTATTGTTAGATGATAATTAACAACCATTAATTTGTATGTGTGACATTAAGCAAATACATTGATAGAACCAAAGCTAAATCATCTAGTTGCAAAAGAGGCCAAGAAACATGAACCATCTGCAGAAACATGGATGCCAACAAACTTCACATAAACATCATGTTTGAAATTCTTTCCATAGAGCAAAACATGTTACAATAATTGAAAAAAGTATTTAGCAACAAAATCTTCCCACAAACATTATACCTTGAAAAACCTTTCCATTAATTTCAACTTCATATGATTCCATAACCTCTTGGATTGCAGCACCAACATCACAAAGGCGGACATCAATCCCAGCTTCCTGAATAATTTAAACTATAAATTACACTGTTTTAATGGGTAAATGACCTCTAAAAGTCACAAGTTCAATCAGATTTTCAAGTACGCATTTGTGAATGATAGTAAATTTCAAAGAGATCAAAGAGAGATGATAGTTGGAGAGAGTGTGCATGATCAGAGCGTTGTGTACTACCGCAGCAAAGATTTGGGAACAGGAAGGGAAGAATAGATGACAAGTAAAAGAAAGAAGTGTTCTCAGCAGAACAAAATGTCCTAAAATAATTGCTTCTTGTCAGTAACATTTCCTTCCACCCCTTTGCCTGGACCAGTAGATTGCAGATGGCCTAGAAAGAAACCCAGTTTCACCCACTTGATGGTCTAGTTTTCCAGGCCGACTGAACAATGATTAAAATTATGATATCCAGTGATACAATTTCAACCAATGACAAGACAAACATGCCTATCATGCAAGCACTTATTTAATCACAAATGTCTACCAAAATGTTTGTTGATGTTTATGATAACAAAATGTTTAGACGGCCTAGATACTACTAGAAAAACAGGAGAAAAATTGAGGAAGGCATGTACAGAGTAAATATAAATTATTAAACAGATAATGGAAACAAAAATCCATGACAAGCAGTTTAATTACAAGGTCTGGTACCTTGATACCCGTATTGGTTGCTTCACGTGAGGCTTCAAGCAATGGATCAAACATAGGATTGAATGCCACCGTAAATGCACAGTCAACTATATGTCCTGCAAGTCCAACCACTCATGTTATATGATAACTCCCAAAAGATAAGTTGCACATCAAGAGAACAATTTGGGCTGCAAAACTCAACGAAAAGATCAGGAAATTAGATGGAATAAATAAGGTATTACCATCAATATGAGTCCCAAAATCCAACTTCATCACATCATCATACTGAAGTACAGTCTTATCTCCAGTATTTGGGGTCCAATGTGCAGCAACCCTGACATGGAAATGAGCTTCAAGTAAGAACACAACCATATAAAGTTCACATCAATGCAACCTCAAGAGAAATATAAAACTTACCAGTTCAGAGAACATCCAGTAGGAAATGCAATTCCTGCTTGCAGACCATTTTCTGATATTAGTTTACGAACAGTGTTCTCCAATGTCTCACAGAGATCAGTCATTAGCATTCCAGGCTTCAAGATACTTCTAATGTATTTCCGAACCTACTAGGAAGTAAACAAAGTTCAGGTGAATGTCTACAAACCAATAATGATAATAAAAATTTCAACATCATCAATAAAGATATATTTTTTTTATATACCCAGAAATGTCTTGACCTTTCTATATTAACCGAATCCAAACTAGGGAGTCCCACCATACCTCACAAATGCAATAATAAGGAAACTCATGAGATGTAAAGATCCTAGGTAGGTGATCCTAATAGATCCAAGAACCTTAACTTATTTTGAATCCAAGGGTAGGTCTTCTACCACTAAACCAAATCCTTTGGGTTAGTTTTCTCTTTTTTCCTTATGCTGCAGAAAACATGAATAATTAAATAATAATGGCAATATCTAAGAAAAATTTGACTATCTATGACAGCATATTATTCTACGCAGCAACCAATACAGAACTAAGATCACGTGGCAACCTGACGATGAACTTCTGCTGCTTGGCGAACTGAATTGTATATTGGTTTCTCAAGGCGCTCCAACTCCCTCTTCTCTTCAGATGTAGTCCTCCACAAATTACTGATACAGAAAGTGAACCGAAAGGTATTCAATATCATGCAGAGAGGACAATAAGCATTGCTGGCCAGAATGTTCATGAGATGTTCGATCACAATAAGCATTTCTAGTATTCAATATACTAGGAACCATGAAGAAAAGAAAAAACAGAGATGATGTTTAAAACATAAAACCATAAACGTACATCACCCCTATTAGAATTAAATGAGTATTTTTTTTTGGCTTATGACTTCAGCTGTACAATTCCACAACAGCACGTGTAGAAACAATAGAAAACATAACATGTACTCACAAGGGAAGAACCACAGAAGAATAAAAAGAAAAGAAGAACAGAAATAAATGTTTACAATCTAAACGCACATGTTGATGACCTACATTAAACACACCATGATTATGTTTATTTTTCCTCTTACGATAAATGCACAGTTGCACAACTCAAGCATAAAAAAAAACGGGATTAAAGAAAAACACAGAACATTAGTTTCAACTCAAATTAGTAACAAATATAGTGCAAAAGTTTTAGCCAAACAAAAAATGCTCACTCTTCTTTGTACTGTTGAATTTCACCCTCCGGAAATTCACCAGATGGGAAAAGTTCAATTACAGGGATAGATGGTGGATCAGTCTGCTGAGGTAGTTCCTTCTTTTTCCTGAGAATCAAGAAGGAGCAATATATAACTTTCAAGTCAACATGCTCAACAAAAAAAGAACATTAGGTAGTAAAAGGTTCTCACTTGCTTTTACTTTTCTTCTTTTTCTTCTTTGATGAAACATCTGCTACAAAACAATTTTGAAATGCAGATTTATGAATGTATTAGCAAAATGCAACCAAATTTTAATAATGAAATCATTAAAGCACCACTAAATTAAGTGATCTAGATTAAGAAAGACCACTGCTTTATTACATTAGGATGAACTCACTTTCTGTTATAAGAAAAATTTAACGCAAAGTATGGGCCCTGGGAAGATGCAACAACTTTGTAGAGCAATAACAATAAATTTCAACTAAACAAAGCCAATGATAGGGGAACAAATACAGTGTAGGTATCACAATAATTAGCTAATTTTATAGGCTCATTTATAATAACTTCAATGAGCTGGTAACTTCAGTTGCATGCTCAAAATAACCCAGGTTCAGAACAGTTTTTAATTTGATATGATAGTTTGTTAGACAATAAGTAGCTGTATTGTCAGCAAAGATTTTTTTCCCTCCTCAAGGAGAAAACAGGGAGGATGGAAGGTTGAGGAGAAAAGAGTATTTTCATTGCTAGTTTCTCCATTCAACTGGTTGTTAATAAATATTTTTGAGGTTAATGTATTCTGCTTTTCCTAAACAGTGTTCCCCCTTGACACATCGCACTTAGTTAAAAAAGAAGAAAATTACTATCTCCTTGCAATGGGTAGGGGCCAAGGAAGAGCAAGAATATCAAAGGTGTGACATCAAATGGTTCTAACAGAGAAAGGAGGAGAAGGATTTACATTACATTACCAATTTTACCATTTAAATAGGGCTACAATGTTACCACAAAGCATTTAAAAAAATTCAATTCAATAATTTTATAATATTACAAAAGCAAATTAGGCATTGTTTAAAACTGATAGGCATGGCGACTAGACAAAATCGAACACCACAACAAGTTTACAATGAAAGAGTGTAAAGAATAATTGGATGGCAAATCATTAACATTGTTGAGTCTCTCTTCCCCCAACAAACATCAACAAAGTACTAATCTGTTATAATGGGCAAAGGACGATGGACACCCAGAGCATTCATCTACATTGAATGGTTATACAGAAGTTCCAAAAGAGATGGTTACCCTGTTTTGTTACCTTTAAATGGGTGCACGATATTCTTACATAGCGATTGGGACAAGTTCATTGCAAGAATTATACAGTATTGCACGAGCAAAGTAGGTAATATTCACGAGTGAAATACATAACAACCAGATAAAAATGAGCACCACCAAAAGTACGCAGCGAAAAAATCACCTTTCCCCTCATCTTCATCTTTTTGCATTGATGAAGAAACATCAGACGGCTCTTCATTGTCATTCAGTGGTTCTGAAGCTCCATTTTCTTCCACTGAAATTTCTGTATTAACGTTTTCATCTGCCATCCTTGAGAACCTGTTTGCACAACATATCAAGCTAACTTCAAATAATAGCACATATAATCATTTCTGTGATTAAACTTAGTTCATTTCTTCACATATAAACAACCCAACAATAACGTAAATTTGCTTCACAAGCATGAGTGTTCCTGTATTGCATAAAACCCTACCAAATAAATAATCACCATTAGTTGATAAATATCTGTAAAACTAACGACCTGTTATTTACCAAAAAAATAAAGTAATAATGAAAGAAAACTAAAAGAAATCGATATTGTTCCAAAGACGACGCAATCACAATCCTATTACAGAGAAATAAGATCAGAAAAATCATCGTAAATGTTTGCCTTGTTGAACCCGCAAGAAAAGAGGGAAGAAATCTTCCTCTGTACACGCGCAAGATAAAAACCCTCGCTAGCCCCGCGCTACTCGGCCGCTCGCGGTTTATAAAATGACCTTAAAAGCCCAACTTTGCTGAATGGACCGCAAAAGCCCAAAGTTGCAGCATGAATCATTAGCAAAGGCTGTTCAATCGTTTGTGACGTGCAAGATGATGCGAACTCCACGTATTGTGTAAACCCCCATTGATTTTTTAATTATAGCATAATCTTTCGTTGAGTTAAAGAACAATTACATAAAATGTCACATTACTCTTTTGAACACACACAGGCACAATTTTATACGTAAATAAGTTTTTTTTTCAATAAAATCATTCTTGGATTTTATTTTTTTTATTTTAATTTTTACTATAATTAATTAATAAAACTTTATTGTGTGCATATTTTTATTTCATTACACTGAATAGCCGCGGTCAATTTTGCAAATTTCCGCCATTTGGGAAACAACAGCGTAGCGGAGGCAGATCTGGAATTTGAAAACTTTGCCGAGAACATTCAGAACTTCTCAGAGTTCGTTGGAAATGAGATAATTACGCGACGACGTTAGTGAAATAAAAAGTGAAATTGCATATTAAATTCGCTCAGAATCTTTTTGGAGCTCCGAGAAAGAAGAAAAAAATGCTGCGGTTGAGAGCATTCCGGCCGACCAATGATAAAATAGTGAAGATTCAGTTGCATCCAACACATCCATGGCTTGTCACTGCTGATGCGTCGGATCACGTCTCCGTTTGGAATTGGGAGCATCGACAGGTAATTTATGAGCTAAAAGCCGGTGGCGTCGATCAGAGACGTTTGGTCGGAGCCAAGCTGGAGAAGCTTGCCGAGGGCGAAACAGGTCCAATTAATCGTCATCTAGAATTAATATATTGATTACTTGATGGATCTAGATGCTTAGGCATTTTTTTTTAATCTTTTGTTGTTCGGCAGAACCGAAAGGAAAACCTACAGAAGCAATTCGAGGGAGGGGAGGTAAGTTGGCTTTTGCTTTTGGATTTGTATTTTCCTACTTTCGTATTTATAAAAACCTGATTGTATGGCGGCGGCCAATGGTTGTATGTTCAAGTGTTAAGCAGGTAAATTTTTATGACGACGACGTAAGATTTTGGCAACTTTGGCGGAATCGAGCTGCAGCTGCTGAGGCTCCAACAGCTGTCAGCAATGTTACTTCTGGCTTTACTTTTCCTGCTCCATCTACTAAAGGAAGACATTTCCTTGTCATCTGTTGTGAAAACAAAGCTATATTTTTGGACTTGGTCACGATGCGCGGCCGTGATGTACCTAAGCAGGAACTGGACAACAAGTCACTTCTCTGGTAAGTTCTCATTACATTAATATTATCTGATGCTATTTGCTGGAAATTGCAAACACCTTCCTTTTTTTGAATTGAAGAAGTAGATGTGATCCCCTAGCTATAGCTGCATATTTGAAGAGGATGGATTTATGTTTAGTTGACATAAGTTCCACTGTTTATAACCTTTTAACTTATTTTGGTTTGATAATTCTTGTTCTATGAAGGATGCAAATGTGTTGAACAACTAAAAGTTGTGATATGACCTATGCTGCCTTCATGTTGTTCTAAGAGACATGCATATGATGTTCTACTTTCTTCTGTTCTGGGTATTCTTTGCATGGGGATACACAGTTTATTATGTAGAAGGGTAATTCCACCCAATAGACCAATCTTTTGGTTTGGACAGCTGGATCTTAGCAGCACGAGCAATATATATTTTTGGCCGGGTGGAACCTAAAACATGTTATTGGTATAACTCACTTTGACACAAAAGCCATTTTCTTTTGTTATGGAAAAGGAAATATTAAGTACCAAAAATAGCTTTTATTTTGGCATTCTCTATTTAAAGCAGCTGCAGAACCTTACCCCAAGAGTAGCCAGTTTTAATGCCATTCGAATTATGATGCTCTAATATGTACAGAGGCCAATAGAGACGATTTTTTCTGCAAATATTTGTTCACTTAGTGATTGCTGACATTATGTTTGTTAAAATTCCTGCTTTCTTTCAAATACTCACCAGTCTTCCCCTTTTGTAAGTTTGCTTGAAGTGCCATGTAATATGTTACATATCATATATTACCCTTTCTTTAATTTTCATATCTTGCAGTATGGAGTTCCTCTCTAGATCTGCCGCTGGTGATGTTCCCCTTGTTGCTTTTGGTGCATCAGATGGTGTCATCAGGGTTCTTTCAATGATAACATGGAAGGTTTGTGGTTTGTCAAGTTTGGTTTGTCATGTTGATTATGATTGTTAGTTGTGTGATAATTTTTGTTCCTGTACAGCTTGTACGTAGATACACTGGAGGACATAAAGGATCGATATCTTGTTTGATGACTTTCATAGCTTCTTCTGGCGAGGTAGATTTTCTAGTTTAATTTATTTTAATATAATATATCTTTTTCCAGATTAACTGTCGGACGTGGAATCTTTATTTGTATGAGTTTGATGAACTTGAATATTATGGGGTGAGGCTTTGTAACTTTATCTTCTTTTTTTTTCAAAGATAAACATATGTATGAATAAGAGAGATGTGTACTTGAAAGGCCAAGCTATCCTTGATGAAAATAATTTAAAATCTCAATGAAAGACGTAATAACATCCTATGATGAATATTAATCCATTATTATGTAAAATATTTGAAAATCAAAGTTTAAAGGGAGTCACTTGCCTCTTGATGCAATGCATTGTGACGCCCATGTCATCATCGGTGCCAAGGTGGATTAAAGGGAGTCTAGAAGTTGAAAATCCTCTCTTCTTTGTTCCTGTGTAAGAAGTGGGAAGAAAGCGAAAGGAGCAGGAATAGGAAGATGGCTAGAGTATATCCCTTTGGTTTTTAAAATACGTTAAAAGAATCTTCTATTTCACACTGGCCAAGTGATTGAAACCCAAAAATCAAAATTTTCTTTTTGAAAATGTGTAAGAAGATGCTGGTTATGGCATAGTCCCATCCCTTCACTGGAGTTTCCTGCTGTCACGTACCCTACATTATTTTTGTTACGTTTATTGTTGTAGGCACTTCTTGTTTCGGGTGGTAGTGATGGTTTACTTGTACTCTGGAGTGCGGACCATGGTCAAGATTCACGTGAACTTGTGCCCAAGCTAAGTTTAAAGGTAACTATTCTTCAACCTTCCATTTTACATCATGTCTATCTACTGAAGATGCTTGCTTTCTGCATCTTTTTCTTTCTCAATCTTTTCTTCCTGACCTTGATAGTAATTCTAGATTATTTATGCTTTACATTTTATTGAGATGCAATATTTTCTAGGTTCCTGTGTGCTTTGGATGAATATACTTTTGTTCTTTCATTCCTGTGCATGTGTTTGTGGCTCCATGCTTGCACTTTGTATTAGTGCAAGTTTTTTGGTTCTTGAACCAGTGACATAAAGTGATATTTTTGATATTTTTGTCTACAATACCAATAGGCACATGATGGTGGGGTTGTTGCTGTTGAGCTTTCAAGAGTGATTGGAGGTGCTCCGCAACTAATTACAATTGGTGCAGATAAGACATTAGCCATATGGGACACAATCTCTTTTAAGGTGTTCTACCAAGCTTCAGGAGTTTTTTCATTTTTGTGAAAGAACTTCTTACTATTTGATTTCAATGATAGAAATTCTGGCATATTGTATTTTTACATCATTCACTGTTCCTTACAGGAGCTGCGGCGAATTAAACCTGTGCCAAAACTTGCTTGCCACAGTGTGGCATCTTGGTGCCATCCCCGAGCTCCAAACCTTGATATTTTAACTTGTGTCAAAGATTCACATATATGGTAAGCTTATACCTTTACTCAGCAGCACTTATGACAAAGTTTCTCGTCAGTTGTTTATCAGGGGTTCTTTGTGCATAATGAGACAATAATTGCAGCTGTCAGCAAAAGAGTTAAAATATGACAATTTTTTGTGTAATGCCATTTAATTGGTTATGTTTGGAGTACCTTAGCTTATTTTTTGCACTTCTGGCAGGGCCATTGAACATCCCACATATTCAGCTCTCACAAGGCCCTTATGTGAACTTTTCTCACTAATACCTCCTCAAGCATTAGCACCAAACAAGAAACTTAGGGTAAGTGGTAGTTTTTGTTATTTTAGTTGGAAAATTTCAATTACTGTTCCTTACTGTTTATAATCTCTTTATGTTTTGATATAAGGAAGCCAATATGAGATGTTTGGATAGTTGTAAGAGGAAATATATGGTGTCAAGAACTTCCTGACACTACCTGATATCTCGTGGCCAGTGGCAGCATAAAACAGTCGGAATCAGATTTTTAAATTTTTTTAATTTGGGTGAAATATTAATTTCCTTGATATGGTTTTCATGTGAAATGCTTAATTATTTAAATTCTGTCATGTTAGCATGTACTATTCATTTTTACCTTTTTCTTGTCTTTCAAAACTCTTTTACAATTATGGAAGCTTCTCATTGTTTTTGGGGACAGCTTGTGCACCTCTCGTGTGTTTCTTATCATTTATTTCATAATACTTCATTTCCAAGGAAAATGTAGCTTTTTACAGAATTTATTTTTAACTAACATGCTTTCATCTATCTAATCAAGGAAGAATAATCTTTTTTTTTCTTTTTCCTGCAATTAGTTATTAAATGAATTACTTAATGATTCTGAATAACAGAGAATAAACAAACAAAAATACATAGTTCTTAATTTATTTGGGGAAAGGTATGGGTTATATTGTAATTTTTCTTGTGTTCCATGTTAAGGCATAGTGTCTCAAAGAATGAGATTTGTGGCTTTTCATAATATTTTCTTGATCATAGTTCTTGCTCTATGTTGAGTAAAAACCTCTCCCCTGATATGAAGGGGTTGTCTCATTTATTTTAATATTCAAGCAAGAAAGTTGTTCTCCTTTACCACTTTTTTTTCACCAAATGATGCTTCTTATCAACGATTCATAGAATATTTCAGATTGAATGCATCTCTTGTGATGTCTCTGTCATCATCATTCACTAATGAACCTAAAATTCTACTGAAATTGTGCCTTTTACAGTTTTCCAACTCTGCAACTTGGATGGGATGTTACTCATCCACTTGAAATGAGGCCTGTTGACTGCATAAGACGTTGCTTTGTCTTATTTTTCTTCAATATTTCTTGGTTGACTCAGTTAATTTCTACTACAGGTTTATTGTATGGTGGCACATTCTCTACAGCCTCACCTTGTTGCCACTGGAACCAATATTGGTGTTATTATCAGCGAATTTGATCCTAGATCTCTTCCAGCTGTAGCACCCCTACCAACACCCTCGGCAAGTCGGGAACATTCAGCTGTATATGTAATTGAAAGAGAATTAAAATTGCTAAACTTTCAGTTATCCAGCACGACAAATCCATCTCTTGGAAATAATGGCTCCTTATCTGGAACGGGAAGGTTGAAGGGGGACTCATCTGAAGCATTGCATATTAAGCAGATCAAAAAGCACATTAGTACACCTGTTCCTCACGATTCGTATTCAGTTCTTTCTGTAAGCAGTTCAGGGAAGTAAGTTTCTTTTGACTTTTGCTTTGACGTATTGATATTTGGTTTTTGTTTATCAAGTTCAAAGGAAGTTACTGGGGATGATTTTGGTTTTTTTGTTGTCTTTTGTGTGGTTTGATATATGTAAATCATTCTTTTTATTCCAATATACCCTGAAAGAAAAGGGAGCTTTTATTTCTGTGGAAGCCTGTTCTAATTGCTTCTTGTTTACCTTGACAATAATGTATGTTGTACTCCAAGAAATTTCAGCTGAAATATATTTCTGTATATTTGACTTGCATGGCATGATAGCTTATTTTTATCAGCACAATTTGATTTCAGGTATCTTGCAATTGTGTGGCCTGATATTCCCTACTTTTCTATCTACAAAGTCAGCGACTGGTCTATTGTTGATTCAGGCAGTGCAAGGCTTCTGGCTTGGGATACATGTCGTGACAGATTTGCTATACTGGAATCGGCATTAGCCCCTAGAGTTCCTATAATTCCTAAGGGTGGTTCATCAAGAAAAGCAAAAGAAGCTGCTGCAGCTGCAGCCCAAGCAGCAGCAGTTGCAGCTGCTAGTGCAGCTTCCTCAGCCACTGTTCAAGCTCGTATCTTGTTGGATGATGGAACTTCAAATATACTAATGAGGTCTATAGGTGGCTCCAGTGAGCCGGTATTCGATCTTTTTTCATTGAACACTGTTTCATAGTTTTGATATATTTACATCATTGTTGCCAATATTTCATGCCTAAAGTTGATTAAATTGCTTTTGAGCATCACTTTTAAGCTTAAGTTAATCCTTTTGGTGGTATTTATCATGCTTGCAATTATCTGCTATTGCTGTATCATGTGCACAACTTAATAATTCTTTAAGCAATTCTAAAAGTGAAATATGAATTAACATCTGATTTTTAAAGGGACTTAGATTATTTTACCATTCTTATGTTAAATATTTAATCAACTAACTTACAAAATAAAAGCAGTCTGATCTGAGTGCTAATGTGTATTACCCTCCTAATGTGTACTACTCACATATATATTAATCTTTTAGTAGCTTTATTGGTTTCACTTATGCATTAAATTGTTTTCGTGGTATATGGGCTGGAACTGAATTGTGTCTAATCAAATGTTCTTTTGGCTGTTCAGGCAAAAACCATTATAATGTTGTTGCTATCAATCAAAATTTCTCTATTATGATTTTTGCATTTCATTTTTCTTGTAAAACACATTGCAAAACTAATTCTCTGGCTGTGTGCTGAGCGACCATGAGAAGTATAGGCTTTGTTGGAAATTTTATCTGAAATTCATATGGTGAAAGTAATAAACAGTGGCAAAAATTTGTCCCCTGATGTGTCTATAACGTAGCTATCTCTGCATGATGTCCTTATTTGTGTTCTTATTTTAAAAGTAAGGGATTGTTGTTGGTCATGCTTATCCCTTTCTCATGGAAATTTTTTCTTGTAGGTTATTGGTTTGCATGGAGGAGCACTGCTTGGTGTGGCCTATCGAACATCTCGGAGGATCAGCCCTATTGCTGCAACAGCAATTTCAACAATTCAGTCTATGCCCCTGTCAGGATTTGGATCTAGCAGCCTTTCTTCTTTCACAACTTTTGATGATGGATTTTCTTCTCAAAGATCACCTGCTGAGGCAGCGCCGCAAAACTTTCAGCTATACAGGTGAGGTTGGAAGTTGTTTGTTTAACTTATCTGTCATCAAGTAGCTATTGGTTACGGACTGGGAAGTTTTAAGCTTAGAGGCACAAAGTGTTGGATGACCTGGTTTATTTTTGGTCATTTCCATTTCAAAGCATTAAGGCTTACACTCATATTAGATTACTCAATTATGCTGGATGTTTATCTTTTTGGTGTATTCTCATCAATTCTCATCTTTTTCCTATTCTTTTTCTGAAAATACTAGAAAAACAAATATTAATGCTTTAAACAGTTTGAGAAATAAATCTATTTACCTGTTGTTATTTTCCATTCTCTTGCAATTTTGGTCTGAATTCCGAGGGGTAATCCTTCTTGGAGCAGAAGAAATAATTTAATTTGTTTAGTTGTCCACCATAGGCCCTTCCAAGCAATCTTGGAACCTTTCCAGTTGTAGTTCTCCTGCTAATATCATCAACTTGCCTTCTACTCTTAATCATTTCATCCACATGGTCATTATGGGTTGAATTGGTTTTTATACCTTAAATTGCCATGCTAAACTTCCTCTTGGTTTCAGTTAGATAAAACATTTTTATTGAAAACCAAAGGATTCTCAATGCCATTTACATTGTTCTTTCAGTATCTTATTTTCTAATATCTATTGTGCTGTATATTCAGGTAATATGGTTTTTATCCCCAGATTAATAAAATCTGTGTGCGCTGCATTATTCTTTTTGCATGTTCTTTTCTAACATCTATTATAGTGTACATTCCTGTAATATAGTATGTGCTGATTAATAAGATGCGTATGGGTTCCCTTTTTATTGTGTTATGTTTAATTAAGGTTACGATCTGCAGTTGGGAAACTTTTCAGCCTGTGGGTGGTTTACTTCCTCAACCAGAGTGGACTGCATGGGACCAAACTGTTGAGTATTGTGCTTTTGCTTACCAGCATTACATAGTCATATCTTCTTTGCGTCCTCAATATAGATACCTAGGAGATGTTGCAATACCCTATGCTAGTGGAGCTGTTTGGCATCGAAGACAGCTGTTCGTGGTTACCCCAACTACCATTGAGTAAGATATTTATAACTCATGTTCATATTCAATTGGCTCACTTTTCTTTGACATTCTTAATTATTATTATTTTTGTTACAAAAAGATCATACATTTATATTTATATTTGTAGTACCTGTCTTTGATATTACAGAAAGTATTTAGCCCTCCTCCCTTGACAGGGAAATGTTAGACGAAAGTGCAAGTGATATGGTGTATCTGGAATTAGTTTGTTAATGTTTAGGTTATTGTAGGAAAATTTTAGCTGAAGCCAAAGAATGTTAAATGTCTCTGCAATTAATAAATGTTCCCTCTTCCGTTCCAAGTCTCAAAGTGGGTCAAATATTAATCTGCAGAATCTTAAATCCTTAAGACTCTGGATGTTACTCTGTGTCATATCATTCTTAAATGAACTGTAATATTATTATCTTTCACTTTTGTGGACTGGTTATCCTGCCTTTTTTCTGTAATTTTCTTTATCTTCAATGTTGTTTTCTCTTTATATATAATTCGGGTGGTTGAGAATTGGAGTAATGAGTTACCATGCATGTTTGGCATCAGATGTGTTTTTGTGGATGCTGGTGTTGCACCAATAGATGTAGAAACAAGGAAGATGAAAGAAGAGACGAGATTGAAAGAGGTGCAGGCAAGAGCAGTTGCTGAGCATGGAGAATTGGCCCTCATCACAGTAGAAAGTCTTGAAACTGCTGCTCAAGAAAGACTAAAGTTGAGACCCCCAATGCTACAGGTTGTTTTGTTGTTTTAAAAAAAAATTCATGTCTATCTGAAGTTTGCCTTTTGGCTTGCTAGAAGAAATTTTATAATCAATTATAATATATGATATAGTCTTCTAAATGCAAAACAGATAAAGAAGTAAAGTTGAGCTAAAGTTGAGAGTACTATAGTGCTTAATGGGCATTTGAAAATATAATTCAGATTTTGTGTTTCTACTGTGGTTTGGCTGAGTAAAGCCCTCTATTGGTGAAAATTGTGAAAATTTTCTATGATGACTATGAGTTTCTTGTAATTGATGAACTTTGCATGAATGATGTGCAATTGCTGAACCTTTAATGGGTGACTGATATTCTATTTTTGTGTTTTGGGTCTAAAATTACTAAAGTATTTCATTGAGAAATGCATTTTAACACACTCGCTTGTCCACCATATATCATGTATAATGCAAATAAAGAATTTTTTTTTATTTCTTTTCTGTTTGTATGAATGTTTCTCCATTCAGGTGGTCCGATTAGCTTCTTTTCAACATGCTCCTTCTGTGCCGCCTTTCTTAACATTGCCAAAACAAACTAAAGCTGAAGCGGATGATTCTGTGATGCCAAATGACATGGAAGAAAGAAAAGTTAATGAAATAGCTGTTGGTGGTGGAGGGGTGGCAGTGGCAGTCACTCGTTTTCCAACAGAGCAGAAACGACCATTAGGACCGCTAGTTGTGGTGGGTGTCAGAGATGGAGTTCTTTGGCTTATTGATAGGTAATTGGAGCCCCTCTGCTTCTAGAATCTGATGACTAGTTAAAGAACTAGTACCAATTTGATTGCCTATAAAATTACTTATTTACCAATTTGAAACTTTATCTACAAACAATAATGTGAACAGATTTGGTAATTTTCAATTCTAAGAAAGGTTGACCATTTTATTGTCTCAATCTATGGTAAATTATTGTACAAGATTAAAATATTTTAACAATCATGTTCATTATTTTAATTTTCGTGAAAAGAAAACACATTTGTATATGATAATTCCATGATAACATATGAATGCACTTGTTCAATTCCCCTTTTAAGGTTTATTATATGTACATGAGAATTAATTAATTTATTCTTTTCTGTGCATGTTAAGTGTTTGTTCTGTTGCGTGGAACCTCTGATCCTGCAAACTGCACTATCCATTGTTATAATAATGGGGTGATTAAGATTTCTATAATCAAGTTACTTCTATTTAGTGCTGCAATTTCTTGCTCATGAAAAGTTTAGAGTTTTTACAGTTTCCCCCTTTTTGAACAAGAAGTGTATCTTAGTTGTTGCTTTTCATGACACATTTTTTTGTGGTGATCAATTATACTCAATTATCTGCTATAATTAATAAACTAAAGTGAGATTTTTTATGTTTTCTTCGTTAGGTACATGTGTGCGCATGCCTTATCCCTAAGTCATCCTGGAATTCGTTGCCGGTGTCTTGCTGCTTATGGAGACGCTATTAGTGCAGTAAAATGGTATTATTTTTGTTTTTATGTGTTTGTTTACAATAGATGGTAATATATTTCTGTTCGTTCTTAAAAATTCTGTTTTGTTATACAGGGCAAGTAGGCTTGGTAGAGAACATCATGATGATTTAGCACAATTTATGCTGGGGATGGGCTATGCTACTGAAGCACTTCACTTGCCTGGAATATCTAAAAGGTGTACAATGTTAATTGATTTCCGTAGTGCTCAGGGGTTACAATGACGTATGTTAAATTCTTTTCAATGTTCAGTCTATACATTGATGTTTTATTCATCTCAAGCTCAAGTTTCCATGAAGTGGTATGCCCATGTGAGTATTGCATTGTTGGTTGATGCATCGGGCACTTTTTGCCTGTATGGGACCCTGAGGATGATAAATTTTATTTAAGTCATTCCGGACAATGTATGCATCACTAGCAATTGCAGCAGAAGCATTTGGTTAATTTTGCAGTATGATTGATGAGTTTGCCTTGTTTCTCAGATTGGAGTTTGATCTGGCTATGCAGAGCAATGATTTGAAAAGAGCTCTTCAATGCATAATTACTTTGAGCAACAGCAGGGACATAGGACAAGATCATGCTGGGCTTGAATTGAATGATATTCTCAATTTAACAGCTAAGAAGGAAAATATTGTTGAAGCTGTTCAAGGAATAGTGAAATTTGCCAAGGAGTTTTTAGATCTTATTGATGCTGCAGATGCTACTGGACAAGCTAACATTGCTCGAGAAGCTCTTAAGAGATTAGCTGCTGCAGGTTCAGTGAAAGGAGCATTACAAGGCCATGAGTTAAGAGGGCTTGCTCTACGACTTGCAAATCATGGAGAGTTGACACGATTGAGTGTATGTACCAATACTTACATATGCTTCTTTTTCCCTACTTGTTCTTACAGCTGTGATGCATGCTAACTTGTTTTACCTATCAGGTACCATAAATTTATTTTGATTAATCTATTTATCACTGTCATGTTTCATTCCGCTGCTCTTGCAATAATATTTATCACTATCACGTTTCATTCTGCTGCTCTTGCAATAATATCTGAATTGATTTATGAATGCAAGAGAATTTCAACGGTATGCTCTGTGTAATCTATGCTGGTCTATTTTTCTAATATTTTAAATGGATGTTTCCTGTGCTGATCTTTCTGTTTATAATATAAGGGTGTGAAGTAAGGATGCTTATTAGTAGTGCATATATAATTATGGTTGATCTTTTGCATGATATATGTGCACATAGCTTCTTAGTTCAGCTGCAATTTTATTATAGATCATCTGATTTATTTGAAGGGGGTGTTAATGTAGATTCACAAAGGGGTCAACCCCCAAGGCCATCGAAGTTTTAGGTCCAAGTTTCAATGGTTGGTGGTTGTGATTTCTCTAAGAATGTGTGACAAAGGATGTTGTTTAGGTCCTTAAAGAAGATACTAAGCACATAGGAGATATTCTGACTCAAGTCTTTGCTGGGCTTTATTGGAGATTTGACAAGTTGCGCGTTGATAAACTGACATGAAAGTAATTTTTATTTAGTCGGTCTTTCTAGAAGGGTACTTAGATTCTTCATTTGGGGCAATTCTGTGCCATGTGAAGTTTTTAATGTTATAATAACATGCCACTTGATACCTCTTTTATCTCTCATTTTCCTATCAAAATTTATAATGTGAAGAAATGCATTTTCAATTTCCACTGAGACCTTGTGCAGAAATGCCACCTTGTGCAAAAATGCAGCCTTTATAACTGATTATAAAGTGGGTTTTCTACTTCTTGTTGAAAATGCTCGGGCAATAGAAATGATTGGCTGCTTGATTATTGATGTCTGGTGCAGAGTTTACAGTTTGTATGGAGACACTGTAAGATGTGGGTGGGCATTGATCAAGTCTTATTGGCTCTTGTATGTGGAAATTAAAAGATGAAAAATAACTATCTAATGTGGCCAAACTAAGAAAGCCTTTCCTACAATTGATGGTGTTATTTGAATTTAGATTTTTGTTCATTTGGCTTCTACATTGTTTGCAGTTTGTGGGTTGATTTTGGTTATTTATAGTGGTGCAGTCACGCTGGTGCCATGCAAAAAGAAACATAGTCATTGAACTTCTGTCTCTTTTTCACTGGGAAGTTCACCTGCAATTCGTGGCTTTCCTGTTACACATTAATGAATGAATAATGTTGAAAGGGAGTAGTGTTCAGTGGTCTTAATGGTGCAGTCTTGTGCCTTGTTTACCACAAGAGAACTGATTATTTGATGCGTAACTGCTGATACCCCGCTGATACCACTTGTTACACTCCTTGATGGATCTTTTTTGGCCTTTTTTGGCTTTGAGTTCTTCAATTAACTTTATGCATACCCTGCAGGATTTGGTAAATAATTTGATTACTCTTGGTTTGGGACGCGAAGCAGCATTTTCAGCTGCAATTTTAGGGGACAATGCACTCATGGAGAAGGCTTGGTTAGATACTGGGATGCTTGCCGAGGCTGTGCTTCATGCTCAAGTAGGACTCTGTCTTTATGAGCAGTGTTGTTTTAACTCTTACATTGATACTTTGATTGTAACCAGCCTCTTGAATTCTCTTAGGCTCATGGGCGACCAACACTGAGGAGTTTGGTTGAGGCCTGGAACAAAATGCTACAGAAGGAGGTTGAGCATGCTCCAACAACGAAGACTGATGCTGCAGCTGCATTTCTGGCTTCCCTTGAGGAACCCAAGCTTACAAGCTTGTCGGAAGCGGGGAAGAAACCTCCAATTGAAATTCTTCCACCAGGGATGCCATCCCTTTCAGCTTCAATATCCGTTCAGAAAAAACCTGTTCCTGGTACACAGAGTTTGCAGCAGCAACCAAGCAAACCATTGGCACTAGAAACTTCACAGCAGCAACAAAGCAAATCATTGGCATTAGAAGCACCACCTTCTATCTCTGCACCAGCTGAAGGAAGTTCTTCATCTGCTGTTGAAGGAAGCTCTCCACCACCAGCCGAAGGAAGTGCTCCTCCACCACCTGAAGGTAGTGAACCCACTTCGGGTGATAAAGCCCCCATTCCATCCTCAGGAAGTAATTCAGATCTGATTGCATCTGCTCTGGAAGAAAGTGCTCCGCCAACATCTACAGTTGATGCAGCAGCTTCTGAGGAAACAAATATTCCAGCTACATTTCCAGTGAGTGACCAACTTGACTATCAGTCCAAGCAATCTGTTGAAGATAGTTCACAGTAAATTGTTTTCTGGTAATTCTGTCAGTTTTGGGGGATTTTAATCCATATAGAGGGACCATGGGAGCTGTGTAAAATTGATTGAATAACAAAGCAGATATTTGTACTTTGTTAGTTTTTGTCCCCGATTGTCTTTTTGTAAGCAGTAAAATGTCTTCCACTCATTCTTTCGGTTTGAAGGATTGTTTTTTAGTGTGTTATTGTTTTGATACTTCTCTTGCGGATTCTATGCCTTAATATTAATAGGTTTTTAAGATTTCCCTCCTCACTAATAATTGTATCGGCCCATTACAATTGCAATTGAAACATTATGACCAAAACATTATATTGAAATACCGGAGTCCCCGATTCAGAATTACTTCAGTCTGGTTGTTCTTACTAGGATTACGTTAGCTTCTCTTGTTTTTGAAAGTAAAGTATCGTTCCATTAAAAGGAACATGTACAAAGCTGAATATCCTCATGTGCATCTCCAGAGCACCTTCTTCTAACCAAATTTGATCATCAGTAATAAGCAATGCCAGTTTTGCTGCCGCTTCATTACAAGACCTTGGAACAAAACTAACTACAAAAGAGTTTAAAATTAGAGTATAGTAACTCTGTCATTTGGAGCAACCCAAGCAACTTCACGTCCAGTTTTAATTAGGATTGCAGATTTTCTGCGTTCCTTAAATCTTCGCAGGTGGATCTTTCTGCTGAACTGTTATTGGAGAAAAGTTGTAGTTGGCTGATTAAGTTGAAGACGTTGCTTATGGACTGAAATCATTTCTAGCCAATTTAGAAATTTTCAATCTTATAGATGATAAGATTGAATCTTCGAGTTTTTGTGCCAAGGCGAAAAGCGCAATCATAGGCAGAAAATAGCTCACTTGGGTTTTCGGACCATGTAGCTAATTGTCCGTGTATCTATCTATTGCACTGCAAAGGAGGTGCTTGTTGGCCGAAAAAGGAAGTCCTTTCCAACTGAGATGCTGTCTTCGTTTACAGATTGTATACGAGATTCGGTTAGTTAATCATCTTAGTTTCCGTGATCGTCAGATGTTAAGTTATCATTGAAAAATCACTGTCAAATTTATGGATGTGTTTTTGCTGCTTTCTCAGATGAACTCGCGTTTATCAAAATATAAATGAAATGCAGGCGTGCTTTCCTTTTATCAAGAGATAAAGCTACTGGCGTCCATAAGATTTTTAGCCACTGAATTTTACAGTCTCGGCACCTTGTCGTAACTAGCATTAGCTTTTTTCTCATTCAAAACTCGTACAATTCGCCCCTTCTGCCTGCTGTAATTGTTTGGCACTACAAAACATAATACTAGCAGAATAGAAGCCAATCGAATATCATGTTTTACTAAGATGTATGATGATGAGACAAATTAAATACTAAAGTCACTTGGTGCATACATATGCTGTGTGCATCAACTCAGCTCATTCATGAAAAAAAATCGTGATACTATTTTTTTAATTAATTATATATAGTATAATGTAATGTAGTGTACTATCCTAAATTCAAACACACTATTTCTGAAAATTCATTATGCTAAGCTATAATGACACCAATGATTGTTAACCATAGATAGTAACATATGAGTGCATAGATAGGCATTATAGATTTTCTTCGCTTTCAATCATGCACTCATCTCTAACAACATTGATAACAAGAATGGATTATTTCAAATTATACACCATCAATCCAGTGTCATCAATTATATTGAAAAACTGAAATAAAATAATGCAAATTTTGAATTATTTAAAACATATTTCATTGATTGTCTTACTATCGTCATGCACAAATGTACTTAACAATTTATAGAAATCAATGCCAGTCAACTGAAAACCAAACACTGCCAGCATCAAAGATCTTTTCCAAGCCTCCAAATGCAGGATAACATCCAAAATCCAGGAGTTTCACTGAGTTCCCAATGCAAGATCATGCCAAGTATCTTCATTCACCTGTTGAGTCTCGTGATCTGAAAAGTGAACAATTTAAAAGCAGTCCGGTTAATGGAATCAAATGGAAAATACACATACAAACTAACTTGATGCACTAGTTATCTGCAGCGATAGAAATAAACATTGGCATTGACACACACATTCCACATTTTTCCAATTCTAGCAGTGCTCAACAAATATAACCTCATTATATGTGATCTTCTCTATACATTCACAATCAAGAAGGGCAATGAGATAAGGGAAATATAAAAATGCCAATGAACCAAACATAACCTCATTAAATGTGATCAACAAACATATGCTCATTAACAGCAGTGCTTAACAAACATAACCTCATTATATGTGATCTCCTCTATACATTCACTCACAGTAAACAAATGGAGATAATCTCAATCTCAGGTAAGGGAATTCAACATGTGTATTGAGATAAGGGAAATATAAAAAAGCCAATGAACCACTAAGAGACGTTAAGTTTGGCATGCATATGAAGAAAAATAAAATTTAGCTGCAACACATAATCAAACAACAGACATACTTGAGTCTTCTGTATCATCAGGCCGAACAACCAACACTGGTGGCAATGGAAGATCTGCATTCATGGAATTACAATTATAACAACTATGATGAAACTAAAAGTATTATTATTATTATTATTTTGTCTTTCAGGCTATACAGTTAAATGTGATAGATAATTACCATCATCAGGCAGAGTATCTCTCATCCATTCTTCATCCACAATATCTATAAGCATACCTTCGCTTGTTTCTGTCATATTATGCCCTACAGATCAATCAATTCCTTTTAGAAATATGATAAAGTGCAAGTTTAAATTCAAATGATAAAAAAATATGAACCCTTGAGAATGCAAAAATTAATAGTTAAAAACAATTGACACAAATTCTATGGCACCCATAATAGATGATATAAATATAAATCACTAAAAGTGTTTAATTCAAAAAATTTTTTTTCAAAGATCAAAGAGTGTTGAAGAGGAAGTTCAGAGAAGAAACAATGCGCTATCACAATTGCAAAAATGTTAACAGTTCAGAAAATGTATGTTCAACCAAGGTGGATATTGATGGCAAGTTAAAGTTTTCAGAGATGGTACGACGTTCACGTGACATGATGAGAAAGAAAAAAAGAATCAAAATGGAAAAAAGGAGAAAAATTTTACCAGATGAAGAATTAGAAGATGATGAACTGAACTGATGCAATTGATGCAAGTGAGATGGGAGTCAAAAGACGAGAGGAGGTGGTGGCAATGATTGTGCTGGAGGTGAGAAAAACGTGATTTAGTATTCAGTCATTAATGCAATTTAATTAGGGCACTAAGGTTGCAAGCAGAGTATTCTATAGTTATGTAGTCGGAAACATTCCTTGAGTGTCAAGCATACATCATTTTTTGTGATTCTTTATAATTCATGTAATGATGAAGAGACCAAATTTTTATTTTTAAAATTACCTTAACATACTCTCATTTGCCTCACAAACTAATTGAAGGTAGATAAGATCTTAAAATGGCTTCAACTTTTAAAGCAAAAATAACAATTATTTTCTTTGTTTTTTCAATTGTAAGAGAGAAGAGGAGTAAGAATAAAGATCTGGTTTGATGGTTTGTTAGTTTGCATTTTCTATTAAAATTAACACCTAATTTATATATATTTATTAAATTAAATTAAATTAGAAATTAAAATACAAAACAATTACTTATAAAAATATTTTTTGTTAGCTTTCAAAATTTTATCACTAATATTTAAAATTATTTTTGATATTTCAATATTTTAGTTAGTAAATTAATGATTAAAAATAGTTATTTTAGCTAGTAAGTTATCAATGCGTATTTTTTGAAAATGTCACCCTTTTTCTTTTATTAGATTTTGAATACAAACCATGTGTGTATGTTGCTAGGCATGCCTACTCTGACCCTTAGTGCCCTAGTAGAATTGCACTAATGATTGAAGACTAAATCACATTTTCTTTGCCTCTAGCATAGTTATTGCCACCACCTCTTTCTCGACTTGCGACTTTCATCTCACTTGCACCAATTGTGTTAGTTCGATTTATCGTCTTCCAATTCTTCATCCGATAAAATTATTTCTCTATTTTTTTAATTTTGATTCTCATATTTCTTTTTCCTCATGGTGCCGTGTGGATGTTGTGCTTCTTGATAAATTGCTGACATTGTAATAGATATTATAATGCTTGATGATAAATTTTTGGGTTTAACAGGTCATAGAACCCCTACAGCACAGCTTCACACCTATAGTTCTTCTTTAGCCTAAGGCTGCCATTGAGCGCAACCGACTTGACTTTGTGGTGAATGTAGCAGGTGATATAGTTTAAGCAAATTTAATGAAATTTTATAAAAGAACTATAAAGAGGATAGTGTCATCAATCAAATATTACGTTAGGCAATATTAAAATCAATCTAAAACATAAACAGTACATATTAAACTCCAAAAATTCAGTCAGTTAAAAATCATCTCACAAGACAATTGGTTGAGACATTCTTGAATCCCATCCCTCATCATCACTCAGTTACAACTAAGCACAAACAGAGCCATTAACTGTAAAGGAGCTTGGTCTTCTGCACCTAACTTCTTTCTCTACTTCAGCATTATCTCTGCATCATAACCTCTCTCCCGAAAGCACGCATTCAATTTATGAAACTGTCTCCTAGCTTATTATAACTAGAACTGTTACACGACTATTGCCACCGAAATTGAAGCTTGAACTATAGTTACACCTAAATAATCTCAAAATGTTTAAAAATGATATAATTCCATAGAAGGCTCGGTGCTCGTTTTATTTTCCACTAGTATAAAAGCAACCAAACAGAAAAAAAAACAAAAAACAACCATAGTTGATTGAAGAAAGGAACCACAACAAATGAATGAAAATATAGGTATTTAGTTTTTATACCTTGAGAAGATCTAAATAGTTCAAACAAGGAGAAGACAATTGTGACTGTCCGCTAGTGGCAATGACGCCGAAGTTTGCTGGTAGGCAGTTTCTGTTCTTGTTGCTTCCAGCGGCGTCAGGGGAATTGGTGTCGCCACGCTCCAGCAGATAGAGCGAGTAATACCGACGGCTTGAATTGTTGCAAGAGAAATCAGGTTAACACGGGGTGGCTCTGAGTCGGGTTGACCCACGAAATAAATAGAAACCGAGCTTTCAGATGGGCCATCAAATTCATGACTACTGCACTCGGCTTAAAATTCGTAACGGGCCGGCCATTTGATTCCCACCGGTTCTATCATCATTAATTTTTAACTTCTTAGCTTATAAAAATTACTTAAATCATAACCTATCGATATTATTAGAAACTACCACACACTTGGATTTTGTGTTAAGGATTATTGCATTTAGGACCCTGAGTTTCGAATTTAATATTTATAATTTTGGGATTTGACGGTGAAACGTTAGAAATTAAGAGTTAGAATTCAAGGCCTAGGGCTGAAAGACTTAAGATTCTAGAATTATAAAACATAGGGACTAGGTTTAAGAATTTTAGAATATTAAGGCATAGGATTTAGCGCTGAGAATTTTAAGATTTAATGGTCAAGGGTTTAAGGATTTAGGAGACAGGGTTTAGGGTGTTTAGGGTTTTTAAGGGTTTAGGGTTTAGGGTTTAGGGTTGAGGGTTTAGGGTATAGGGTATAGGGTTTAGGGTATAGGGTATAAGGTATAGGGTATAGGGTATAGGGTTTAGGGTTTAGGGTTTAGGGTATAGGGTTTAGGGTATAGGGTATAGGGTATAGGGTTTAGGGTT
>BNST01001459.1:0-21254 GCA_019650275.1 Xylocarpus granatum | reverse complement strand
GGCAAGGATAGGTGACAGGATGCAAAATCAACCCTTTAACCCCTCTCAACACCTTGTTTCTCAAAATAGAACTCAGCCTTGGAGATCCATTCGGTTGGATCCCCTTTCTCAAAGGTTGGGAATTTGATTTTTACCTTAGGCCTAGTGTAGTGGCTCGGGCTTTCGTAGTGTTGCCATTCCTCTCTCCTATTTGTCCGCCAACGTTCTGCCTCATGACAACTCTGCATTCTCCTTGGCTGCCACGCTGCTGGCCTTCGATCCAAGACCTCATTGTCGCTGTATTCATCATAGGGGTCATGGGGCTGGTGCAAATTCAGTGGCACCTGCCCTTCTGCACCCTAGACTCATGTGTACTCTCCCCCTTTCTTGAGAGGGAAGCTGCTCATGGTGAAAATCTTCCTCCGAATGCAGCCTTCTATGTTGCTGTGGCAGTATGCTGCTCCTGGCTTTCTTAGTTTTGATTTGTTTTCCAGCCACTCGTGGTGTGTCTCTCTTCAATTGCTTAAGAGAATGGATGATAGAAGATAATTGATGTTTGATATCACTTACCTGGTCATTGAGTAAGTGTCGGTTCCTCTCTAAGGTCAGAATTCTTCCAAAGTCCTCCTTAGTTCGCTGTTGTAGTGAGGGTGAATACTGCCTTGATGACATGGTGACCTTGCTGTCCTCTCAATTGGATGGTATTTCTGCTGCTGTCTCAACTAGAGCACTAATTTGTAGGGTGATTGTGTTGATCTCTCAACGAGTGATTGTGTTGATCTCTCAACGAGAGCACCAAATTGTTGGTTGTGATGATCTCTCAACGAAAGCACCAATTTGTTGGGGTCTCAATTTTTTCCCCAACTTTTCTACACCTTAGGGGTCAGCACGCCTACTAGAATCCTTCCTATCTTGCTGTCTCGTTTGATTCTTGAGTTCTTTTCGTATTTTATATCTCCTAAGCTGTCCTTCGGGTCAACTAATATATATAAAGATATGTTGGATAGGCAAGACAACTTTTAAACCTATCACAACTTGCCTTGGTGAAGACCTTTACTTCAACCTAGCTCTTAAGAAGGAAGACAACTCTTCACCTTGCCTTAAGCCCAAGTTATCTCAAGACAACTCTTAAAAGATAACCGAAATATAAACAAGAATGTGAGCAAGAATGCTTACCTTTGATTCTTGATTAATGAATGAGAAAATAATAAAATTCGTAGCTTATTAGCTCGTCACAAATAATGGGCTGTATTTATAGTCCTAAGACAGCCTCATCCTAATTTAACTAGTACTTAGGTTCCTTATCCACTTAGGATATGTTTTCCTAAGTCAACAAGCTTTTTTAAGTCAAATAAAACATTATCAAGATAGACCTTATCCAAACGTTTCCTAATTCTACTAGGATTCTTGGTCTTTCTTGAATTTCTACCTAGACTAGAATTCCTACCTTATCTTGCATTTTACAGTAGCTGCACTTCCTCTTGCCTAATCCCTTGTAGGACTAGGACTCTGAATGCATATCCTTCTGCCCTTAAAATTCTTCTTGTCGCGACTATCCCTATTGCTACTGGAACTCATCATGAGTGTCCTACTGCTGATAGAACTCTTCTTGGCATGGATGTCCTGCTGCTGCTGGAGCTCTGCTTTGCATGGATATCCTACTGCAGCTAGAACTCTGCTTGGCATAAACGTCTTACTGCTGCTGGAGTTCTTCTTGATGCAAATATCCTTCTTCTGCTGGAACTCTTGTTGGCATGAATGTCCTTCATTGATTAGGAACACCCAGGCCTCACTGCCAGGCTGCACACTTGCTGTTGCCAGGCTTGTTGTGCACATTTTCTGGCCCATGCTCTCCTTTGCTGCTCCATTTTCTACCCATTGCCTTTCCTGCATACTTAGGTTCTCAACAATTCTGCAGTACGCGCGACAAACTTCTGGGAGCGACCGAAACATCCATGTGAGTGCGGTAGAGGCATCGGACGTGTTCAGCAGTTCTTGGGACGAACTTCTAGGAGTGATTGGAACATCCCTGTTGACACAACAGAGGCTTTAGGCGTGTTTGGCAGTGCACAGGTTGAACTTCAGGGAGCAGCTGGAACATCACCATGGGGGCAGCAGCAGCATCAGGCACGTTCGACAGTGTACAGGACAAACTTTTAGGAGCAGACAGAACATCCTCGCGGGCACTGCAGCTGCATCGGGCATGTTCGGCAGTGCGAGGGATGGATTTTTGGGAGTGACTGGAAAATCCAAACAGGCACAGCTGAGGTGTTGTGCGCGTTCAACCATGCGAGGGACAAACTTTTGGGAGTGGCCAGAACATCACCCACAGGTGCAGTAAAGTCTTTGGGCATGTTCAGCAGTATGTGTGACAAACTTTGGGTAATGACTGGAAAATGTGAAAAATATTGAAGAAACAAAGAAGTGTGAAAGAAAGTATTGATGAAAGAATAAAGAAGCTTGTTTTTCACTTTACACATCTTGGGTATATATATACAACATCCTAACGGCTAGGTACAAGTTGATTTTACTTTTCTAACAGCTAGGTACAACACATAACAGCATAGCTTTCAATTTCAAGAACTAGCTGTTATTTCGTCCATTAGTGATTAGCTTACTAGCCGTTATTTCGTCCTTTAGTGGTTAGCTTGATATGGGCTTTGGGCTTGATATGGGTGTACATAGGCCAATCAAAGAGTTATTTGGGCCTCTTATCTTCACCCTCTATCCCTTCATTTTCAACACTCCCCCTCAAATTGGGCTTGAACAAATTGATCAAGTTCAACTTGCATACAAACTTTTGAAGTTGTTGAATACTCGGAGGTTTGGTGAATATGTCCGCCAATTGATCTTCGCTCTTGACATAAGGCATTGAGATTGTCTTGTTCAAATATTTTTCTCTTATAAAGTGACAATCTACCTCTATATGCTTGGTCCTCTCATGAAACACCGGATTGTTTGCAATATGTATCGCCGATTTGTTATCACAATGTAGCTTCATAGGTGCCTCGACATTAAAACCCAAATCTTCAACCAATGCCTTCAACCATATCAATTCACTGGTGGTTGAAGCCATTGCTCTATATTCAGCTTCGGCACTTGATTTGGCCACCACGGTTTGGTTTTTACTCTTCCAAGTCACTAAATTCCCACCAACAAAAGTACAATATCCAGTTGTAGACTTGCGATCTTCAATGCTTCCTGCCCAATCAGCATCCGTGTAGGCAAAAATTTGGTGATGTCCATGTTTCTTCATTAGTAATCCTTGTCCTAGAGTTCCTTTGAGATATTTGAGTATTCGGTCCACCATTTCCATGTGATTGGTCATTGGACAAGTCATGAATTGGCTTACCTGATTCACAGCAAAAGAAATGTCAGGTCTTGTAATAGTTAAGTAGATTAACTTACCCACAATTCTTTGATATTGCTTGATGTCTTCAATTGGTTTGCCCTCCTTCTTTTTGGCTTGTACTTCAATTGGAGTTGATGCTATCTTCCCTCCAAGCTTACCTGTCTCCTTCAAAAGATCAAGTGTGTATTTTCTTTGGGATAGAAATAGCCCTTTATTAGAATGGGCTATCTCTATACCTAGAAAATACCGTAAGTGTCCAAGGTCTTTAATATCAAAAGTAGACTTTAAATAACTTTTAGTGCTGTTTATTCCCAAAGTATCACTCCCTGTTATAATGATATCGTCCACATATATTATCACAACAGTAATACCATTATTGGAGTGTTTTATGAATAAAGAGTGATCAGCACTACTAACCTTAAAGTGTTGAGAAGTTAAAGCACCTAACAACTTAGAGTACCAGGCCCTAGGAGATTGTTTTAAGCCATAGATGGCTTTTCTAAGCTTACATACATACGGTTTTGGTACTTTCATGTTGTATCCTTGTGGGATATCCATGTAAACCTCTTCTTCTAATTCCCCTCTGGAGAAAAGCATTTCGAACATCCATTTGATACATTTCCCATTCATAATTAGTGGCTAAGGACAAAATAACTCTAATGGTGTTCATTTTGGCTACTGGGGCAAATGTCTCCGTGTAATCTAAACCATAGGTTTGAGTGAATCCTTTAGCAACCAATCTAGCTTTATGTTTCTCAATGGAACCATCACTCTTCAGCTTGGTTTTGTACACCCATTTACACCCAACTGTTTTCTTACCTTGGGGAAGAGTAACAATTTCCCATGTCTTATTCTTAACTAAAGCTTCCAACTCCTCATCCATGGCATTTCTCCAAATAGGAATGTCCTTGGCCTCGTTGTAGCAAGATGGCTCTTTCAAACTATCCAATTTGCTTAAAAACACTCTATAACTCTCTTTAACATTATCTAAGGTATAATAATTTTGTATAGGATGTGCTGTGACTTTGTTCCCATAAAAGAATACCCTATTTTTCTGCCATTCGGATGGAGGCTTCCTAATTCTTTGAGATCTTCTAAGAGGAAAATTTTGATCATGTGATGAAGAATCGGACTCTCTCTCATTTTGACCCACCGGTGAGGAACTAAATGGGATTTCATGCTCTAAAACTAATTGATCATTAGGGTTCTCATCACAAGGTGTTTCCTCACTTTGACTTTCACTAACTATGTTTTGTTCTTCATTTGATTCCAATGGTTCATGAATATCACCATTCTGTTGTGTTGAATCTTCATAGATAAAATCCTCTTTTTCACTTTCATTCAAACTAACTCCATTATTGATTTGATCGTTATTCCTTAACAAACTCAACCAATTACCTACAATAGATAGGGGAAGAGGATCCCCTTTCATTTCTCCTTCATTTCTCACTTTATCAAAGTAAGGATCACTTTCCAGAAAAGTAACATTTCTTGACAAGAATTTCTCATTCGTAAAAGGATCTAAACATTTATAACCCTTTTTATCAATGCAATACCCTAAAAATATGCACTTTACACTCCTATGACTCAATTTATCTCTAGCATGATTAGGGATGTGAACATAACAAGTACAACCAAATACCTTTAGATAAGATAAGTTTGGTTGCCTATTATGCAACAATTCAAAAGGAGATTTTCCATTCAACAACTTCGAAGGCATACGATTTATCAAATGTATGGCAGTGAGAATGGCTTCATTCCAATATCTTTTAGGGACATTGTGATGAAACATTAGTGACCTTCCTACATCTAAAATGTGCCGATTTTTCCGCTCGGCCACACCATTTTGTTCAGGTGTGTAGGGGCAAGTCGTTTGATGAACTATCCCTAAAGTGCTCAAGTAATTCTCAAAGGCGTGACTAGTATATTCTCCCCCATTGTCGCTCCTAAGAATCTTAATCCTTTTACCAAGTTGATTTTCAATTAAGGAAACATACTCTTTAAAACATGATAAGGTCTCTGATTTGTTTTTAATCAAGTATATCCAAGTGTATCTCGACTTGTGATCAATGAATGTCACAAAATATCTAAAGCCATTGTGAGATTCTAAAGGAGAAGTCCATAGATCAGAGTGAACAAGATCAAATATTTCATTATAACAAGTTTCCGAATGTACAAAAGGAAGTTTAGTCTATTTTCCAAGATTACAAGCCCTACATTGTTTAAAATCACTAAACTTCATTTTCGGAATCATTTTACACAGAATGTTACTAGGAGGATGGCCTAGTCTTGCATGCCAAAGTTTTCTGAAGTCCACTGTCTTCCTCAACTCTAAGGGCTTGATTGGTACTATCCAAAAAATATAGGCCGTCATGTAAGGTTCCCTCACCAATCTTCTTCCCGGTTGACATGTCCTGAAATATCACCTTATTGGGTTCAAAGGTAACACAACAATTTAAGTCTTTTGTTATTCTACTAACGGACAGCAAATTTGATGAAAAATTTGGCATATAAAGGCCACTTGTTCTCTTGGATAAAACTTTAATATCTCCTAATCCCTTAATGGGTATTTCACTACCATTGGCTATTGTCACATTTCTAATGTTTCCTAGGGTTTCTATTCTAGATGCCATGTTTTTATTTCTATACATATGATTAGTAGCACCTGAATCAATAACCCAAGGGTCAAACTTAAAATGTGAGTTGGAAATCATACCTTGAGAGGAGCTTGGAAGATGGTTCCGAAGTAGTTTGGCCAAATCCTCAAGGAGTTTTGAGTTCGCTTTTTCGATCGCATTTTGAGCACCTTGTGGTGGTGCCTTTTCCTTGAAGTTAACTGGCCTCAAATGTGGATTAAGAACCCAACATTTTTCTTTAGTATGACCAAGCATCTTGCAGTGCCCACACTTCCAGCATTTGTCTTTAAGGTTGTGCATCCGTCCACATTTATCACACTTAGCCTTAACTTTTGCTCCTTGGACCATCCTGCCTTCTTCCTTGCTGTCCACCAAACTACCTCTCTCAGCCTTGCTTGAATTCCCATTCAAAATCTTTCTTTGCAAGTACTCTTTATTAACCTTGTTTGCAACATCGTCATAATAAGGCAAAGGTTCAATTCTAAGAATGTGATTCCGAAGATCTTCGTAGTCCGAACCCAAACCCATCAAATACGATATCACAAGATCTTCATTGGCCCTTTTTTCCACCTCTTCAATGTTGGTAGTATTCGGCCTTAATGATTGAAGTTCATCCCATGCCTCCTTAATTTTGGTGTTATATTCTATCGGATCACCTCCACTAAGGCTGATATTGTTGATGAACTGCTTCAACTCGTATATTCTCATCAAGTTTCCTTGATGACCAAATTGTCTCTTGATAGAATCCCAAAGTGCTTTAGAAGTTTCAGCCTTTGAGAATGCACCTACCAAGGATGGTTCCATGGAATTTAAAATCCATGTGTACACCAAGTTGTCATTATAACACCAATCTTCATATTCTTCACTTGATGTGTTTGTGGGCTTTGTGATTCTTCCATTCATGAAACCCAATGCTCGTTTTCCACATAATGCTCTTTCAGCGGGATTGATCCAAATTGAGTAATTTTTTCCATTCAAGGGAAATGTGGTAAGTTTCAAGGTGGTGTTACCATCATTATCAACTCCCTTGAAGGAACTTCTGCTCTTGGTGTTGTATGACGAGCCCTCCCTTTCCATTCTTTAATTTGGCTATGAAGGGGAATGTCTTGATACACCAAGAACCAACAAAGCAACAAAAGGTAAAAAGCTAAATTAGAGATGAAACCTGCTCTGATACCATGCGAAAAATATTGAAGAAACAAAGAAGTGTGAAAGAAAGTATTGATGAAAGAATAAAGAAGCTTGTTTTTCACTTTACACATCTTGGGTATATATATACAACATCCTAACGGCTAGGTACAAGTTGATTTTACTTTTCTAACAGCTAGGTACAACACATAACAGCATAGCTTTCAATTTCAAGAACTAGCCGTTATTTCGTCCATTAGTGATTAGCTTACTAGCCGTTATTTCGTCCTTTAGTGGTTAGCTTGATATGGGCTTTGGGCTTGATATGGGTGTACATAGGCCAATCAAAGAGTTATTTGGGCCTCTTAGCTTCACCCTCAATCCCTTCATTTTCAACAGAAAATCCCTGCAGTGTGCAGGACGAACTTGTGAGATCAACCAGAACATCCCCGCGGGAGTGGCAGAGGCTTCAGGTGCGTTTGACGGTGAGCGGGACGAACTTCCTGGAGCAAACGGAAGATCCCCCAGGCATGGCAGAGATTTCTGGCACCTTCAGCAGTGTGCAGGACAAATTCTTGAAGCTGCCATAACCTTCTTCTCGCGAAAGGGGAAGAGGCTTCCAGCGAGTTAAGCTGTGTCATCACCGTGGCCAGCAGCAGCAGTGTTTGACACATCTGCCAGTGCGCGGCGAAGTTCCTGGAGTGACAAGAGAATCACCGCGGGCTCGGTAGTAGCGTTGGATGCGTTCGGCAGTGCTCTGGATGAATTTCTAGGAGTGACCGGATCATCCCACCAGGCATGGCAGAAGCATCGGGCGTGTATGGCATTGCATGGGATGAACTTTGGGGAGCGACTAGAACAACTTCGCTCATGCAGCAGATTCTTCAGGCACATTGGGCAGTGTGCGGAACGAACATCCGGGAGCCATCGAAACATCCCCAGGGGTGTGGCAGAAGCATTGGACACGTTTGGCAGTGGAGAAACTTCAAGAAGCGACTGGAACATCCCCACGGGCAGGGCTGAGGCTTCAGGCGTCTGGGCAAGTGCATGGGGCAAACTTCCAGGGCAACCCGAACATTCCAGCAGGCATAGGACAGGCGTCAGGCGCGCTCGACAGTGTGCAGGACAAACTTCAGGTAGTGACTGGAACATCCCCTTGGATGCAGCAGAGGTGTCAGACACATTTGACAGTGCTTAGGACAAACTTCCGTGAGCGACCAGAACATCCCCACGTGCACGGCAGATGGATGGGTGCACTCTACAGTGCGTGGAACAAACTTCCAGAAGTGACCAGAACATCCAAGTGGGTGTGGCAGCGGCATCAGGTGCATAGTTCAGTGCGTGGGGTGAACTTCCGGGAGCGACCGGAACATCCCGCGGAGTGGCAGAGGCATCTGGCATGTTCGACAGTGCACGGGACGAACTTCCAAAATGACCAACACATCCCCGCGGGTGTGGCAAAGGCGTCAGACACGTTCTACAGTGCTTGGGATGAACTTCTGGGAGTGACCGGAACATCCCCCGAGCATGGCAGAGGCTTTGGGCGTATTCAGCATTGCGCGGGAATAACTTTTGGTAGCGACCAGAACATCCCCGCTGGCATAGCAGAGGAGTCGTGCGTGTTCGGCAGTGCACGGGATGAACTTATGGGAGTGGCCGGAACCTCCCCTGGGTGTAGCAGGGGCTTTTGGTGCATTGGGCAGTGCATGGGACAAACTTCTGGGAGAGACCAGAACATCCCCACGAGTGCGGCTGTAGCACCGGGTGCATTCAGCAATGTATGAGATGAACTTTCAGGAGTGACCAGAACATCCCCGTGGGCACGGCACAGGCATCAGGTGCATTTGGCAGTGCGCACAATGAACTTCGGGGAGTGACCGGAACATCCCCGCGGGCACGGCAGCTGCATCGGGCAAATCCAGCAGTGCGTAGCACGAACTTTCTGGACCGACCAGAATACCCCCTCAGGCATGGCAGAGGCGTTGGGCATATTCAACAGTGAGCAGGATGAACTTCTGTGAGCTACTGGAACATCCCCCCTGGCGCAGAAGAGGCTTCTGGCACATTGGGCAGTGCATGGGACAAACTTCCGGGAGCAACCGGAACATCCCCATGGGCACGGCAGCTGCGTTTGGCGCGTTTCGGCAGTGCATGGGACAAAGTTCCAGGAGCGACAAGAAAATCACCACCGGTTCAGCAGAGGTGTCGGACACCTTCGGCAGTGCTCGGGACGAACTCTCGAGAGCGACCAGAACATCCCTGCTGGCATGCCAGAGGCTTCGGGTGTGTTCGGCAGTGTGCAGGATGAACTTTTGAGATCGACCGGCACATCCCTGCAGGCGCGGTAGAGGCATTGGGTGTGTTTGGCAGTGCACGGGACAAACTTCTGGAAGTGACAAGAACATGCCTGTGGGCACGGCAGAGGCATCGGGTGCATTCAGCAGTGTGCAGGACGAACTTCTGGGAGCAACTGAAACATCCCCGCGGGTGCTGCAGGGGCGTCGGTGTGCTCGGTATTGCACGGGACAAACTTTTGGGAGCAATCAAAACATCAACATGGGCACGGCAGAGGCTTCGGTCATGTTGGACAGTGCACGGGACAAACTTCCAGGTGCGATCAGAACATCCCCATGGGCACAGCAGAGGAGTCAGGCTCACTTGGCAGTGCACGGGATGAACTTCGCAGAGCGACGGGATCATCCACACTGGGGTTCTTGTGGCATCAAGCGTGTTTGGCAGTGCACAGGACGAACTTTCGGGAGCGACCTGAACATCCTCATGGGCACAGCGAGTGCATCGTGCATGTTTGGCTGTGCTTGGGACAAACTTCTGGGAGTGACCGGAACATCTCCACGGGCATGGCAGCAGTGTCAGACGCGCTCAGCAATGTGTGGGACAAACTTTGGGGAGCAACCGAAAAATCCCGATGGGCGCGGTAGATGCATCGGGCACGTTCGGCCATGTGCAGGACGAACTTCTAGGAGAAACTGGAACATCTATACAGGCATGGCAACGGCATCAGGCGTGTTCAGCAGTTTGCAGTATCAACTTTCAGGAGCAACTGGAAAATCCCTATGGGCTCAACAGAGGCATCGGATGCATTCAGCAGTGGTCTGGACGAACTTCCAGGACCGACCGGAACATCCCTGCAGGCGCAGCAGCGGCTTCTGGCGCGTTTGGTAGCATGGGGATGAAGTTCCGGGAGCGACCGGAACATCCCCTGTGGTTGCGGCAGCAGTGTCAGGCGTATTAGGCTGTGCGGGGGATGAATTTCTGGGGGTGACCAAAACATCCCTGCAGGCACAACAGAGGCTTCAGGTGCATTCAGCAGTGCGCTGAATGAACTTCCCAGTGCAACACTGTGGGCATGGCAGCAGCAACGTGCATGTTCTTCTGTGAGCGGGACGAACTTCTGGGAGCAACCGGAACATTCCTACAGATACGACAAAGGCTTCAGAAGCATTGGGCATTGCACGAGATGAACTTCCCAGAGCATCAAAACATCCCCATCGACACAGCAGCAGTATCGGGTGCAGGCATGCTGAGCAATGCATGGGACGAACTTCCAGGAGCGACTGAAACATCCCTGCAGGTGTGGCAACGGCGTTGAACACGCTGGGCAATGTGTGGGATGAACTTCCGGGAGCGACCAGAACTCCCGACGGGAGCAACCGGAAAATCCCCATAGGCGCAGCGGTGGCTTCAGGTGCATTTGGCAGTGCATGGTACGAACTTCTGGAAGTGACCGTAAAATCCTCACGGGCTCAGTAGAGGCATTGGATGCATTCAGCAATGCTCAGGACAAACTTCTAGGAGCGACCAGAACATCCCCGTGGGTGTGGCAGAGGTGTTGAGCATGCACGGTATGAACTTCCTGAAGTGACTGGAACATCCCTGTGGGCACAGCTATGCTGTCGGGTGCAGTCGGCAATACGAGGGACAAAACTTCCAGAAGCAACCAAAACATCTCCACAAGCACTGCAGAGGCTTCGCGTGCATTGGTGTTGGGGTCCCAATTTCTTGTCCCAACGTTTCTACACCTTAGGGGTTAGCACGACCTTTAAAACCTCTGCTAACTTGCTGTCCCGTTTGATCCTTAGTTCTTTTCTTTGATTCTTGTCCCCTAAGCTATCCTTTGGGATTAAATAATGAACAAAAGATATGTTGGATAGGCAAGACAACTCTTAAACTTATCTCAACTTGCCTTGGTTAAAGAAGACAACTCTTGACTTCAACCTAAGATCTTAAGCAAGAAAGACAACTCTTCACCTTTTCTTAAGCCCAAGTTATCTCAAGACAACTCTTAAAAGATAATCGAAATATAAACAAGAGTGGAAGCAAGAATGCTATCCTTGATTCTTGATTAATGAATGCAAAATATACAAAATTCGGAGCATATCTTCCTGCTCACAAATCATGGGCTGTGTTTATAGTATTAGACAGCCTTATCCTAATTCAACTAGTACTTGGGTTCCTTATCCACTTAGGATATGTTTTCCTAGGTCAACAAGGTATTCTAAGTCAATTAAAATGTTATCAAGATAGACCTTATCCCACTGTTTCCTAATCCTACTAGGATTCTTGGTCTTTCTTGAATTCCTACTTAGACTAGAATTCCTACTTTGACTAAATTTTTCTGTCCTTAACTTATCTCCTCTTCTATAGCTGCTGACCTTCATCTTGCCATTTCCTTCTAGGATTATGACCTCTATTATGGCGTGTCCTTCCATTCAAAGACTTCTCCTTGACGTGAACATCTTGCTGAAGTCAAACTTGCCGTGACATCCTGCTGCTGCTGGAGTTCTTCATGCCTTCCATGTCCTTCTCCTGCTTGGATTGCTTCATGTGTGTCCTGCCAATGCTGGTGTTCTTCTTGTCTTGGATTTTTACAATTAGTTAGTACAGAGTCATAACCTGGCCCTGCTTCACTGCATGCTGTGTGCAGGCTTGTTGCGTGCACATTCTGGCCTGTTTCTGCCTCTCTTGCTGCTTGGTGCCTCGCGCACATTTGTTCATGCTCCCTTTGCCTCCTAAGGTCCTCAACAATTGGGCAGTGTGCGGGACAAACTTCTGGAAGTGACCAAAACATCCCACTGGATGCGGCAGTGCATTTGGTGCTTTTGTCATTGCTCGGGACAAACTTCTAGGAGCAACCACAACATCGCCATGGGCACAGCAGAGGCTTCAGGCGCGTTAGGCAGTGTGCAGGATGAACTTTAGGGAGTGACCAGAAATTCCTGCAGGCTTGGCAGAATTGTCGGATGTGTTGGGCAGTTCTCGGGATAACTTTTTGGGAGCAACCGGAATATCCCCGCGCACGGGGCAGAGGCGTCGGGCGCAATGTTGGGGTCCCGATTTTTTTCCCCAACTTTTCTACACCTTAGGGGTCAGCACACCTACTGAAAATCCTTCCTAACTTGCTGTCCCATTTGATTCTTGAGTTCTTTTCTTATATTTATGTCCCCTAAGCTGTCCTTCGGGTTAACCAATATATATAAGGATATGTTGGATAGGCAAGACAACGCTTAAATTTATCACAACTTGCCTTGGTTGGAGAAGACAACTCTTGACTTCAACCTAAGCTCTTAAGCAAGGAAGACAACTCTTAACCTTGTCTTAAGCCTAAGTTATCTCAAGACAACTCTTAAAAGATAACGGAAAATATAAACAAGAAAGTAAGCAAGAATGCTAACCTTGATTCTTGATTATTGAATAAGAAAATAACAAAATTCAGAGCATGTCTTCTCCTCACAAATATTGGGCTGTATTTATAGACCTAAGACAGCCTTATCCTAGTTCAACTAGTACTTAGGTTCCTTATCCACTTAGGATATGTTTTTCTAAGTCAACAAGCTTTTCTAAGTCAACTAAAACATTATCAAGATAGACCTTATCCCATTGTTTCCTAATCCTACAAGGATTGCTTCATGCATGTCCTGCCAATGCTGGTCTTCTTCTTGGCTTGGATTTCCGCAATCACTTAGGACTGAGTCAGAAACTGGCCGTGTTTCACTGCTTGCTGTGGGCAGGCTTGTTGTGCGCACACTCTGGCCTGTTTCTGCCTCTATTGCTGCTTGGTGCCTTGCGCGTATTCTCTCATGCTCCCTTTGCCTTCTAAGGTCCTCAACAATTCGGCAGTGCGCGGTACAAACTTTGGTGAGCTTCCAATACATCTCAGTAGGTGCAGTAGAGGCCTCGGGCGCATTCAGCAGTGTGCAGGACAAACTTCCAGGAGCAATGAGAACATCCCCGTGGGCATGGCAAGGTACAAACTTTTGGGAGTGACCGGAACATCCCCACAGGTGTGGGAGAGGCTTCGTGTCCATTAAACAGTGCATGGGATGAGGTTCCAGGAGAGACTGGAACATCCCTGTGGGCACAGCAGAGGAGTGACAGGAATATTCCCAAGGGAACGGCAGTGGCATCGGACACGTTCGGCAGTGCACGGGATGAACTTCTGGGAGCGACCAGAACATCCACATGCAGGTGTGGCAGAGGCTTCAGATGTGTTGGGCATGTGAAAAATATTGAAGAAACAAAGAAGTGTGAAAGAAAGTATTGATGAAAGAATAAAGAAGCTTGTTTTTCACTTTACACATCTTGGGTATATATCTACAACATCCTAACAGTTAGGTACAAGTTGATTTTACTTTTCTAACAGCTAGGTACAACACATAACAACATAGCTTTCAATTTCAAGAACTAGCCGTTATTTCGTCCATTAGTGATTAGCTTACTAGCCGTTATTTCGTCCTTTAGTGGTTAGCTTGATATGGGCTTTGGGCTTGATATGGGTGTACATAGGCCAATCAAAGAGTTATTTGGGCCTCTTAGCTTCACCCTCAATCCCTTCATTTTCAACAGGGCAGTGTGCAGGACAAACTTCTGAGAGCGACCAAAACATCTTCGTGGGCACGGCAAAGGTGTTGGGCATGTTGGACAGTGCACGGGACAAACTTCCAGGAGTGACAGAAACATCCCCGCAGGCATGGCAGGGGACTAACTTTTGGGAGCGACCGGAACATCCCCACAGGTGTGGGAGAGGCTTCATGTGCATTGGACAGTGCATGGGACGAGGTTCCAGGAGAGACTGGAACATCCCCGTGGGCACAGCAAAGGAGTCGGGCGCATTCGGCAGTTCACAGGACGAACTTCCATGAGTGACCAGAACATCCCATGCAGGCTTGGCAGCACCGTCAGGCATGTAGGCAGTGCATGGGACAAACTTCCGAGAGCGACCAAAAATTTCCTGCAGGCTAGGCAGTGCCATTGGGTGTGTTGGCAGTGCACGGGACAAACTTCTGAGAGCGACCAAAAATTCCCTGTAGGCTCAGCAGAGGCATTGGACGCATTCGGCAGAGCTTGGGATGAACTTCAAGCAGTGACCAGAACATCACTGCAAGCATGGCAGAGGCATCGGGCACGTTTGGCAGTGTGCAGAATAAACTTCCATGAGCGACCGGAACATCCCCAGGGAGCAACAGAGGCTTTGGGTGCATTGGGCAGTGCACAGGACGAACTTTCGGGAGTGACCAGAACATCCCCGTGAGCGTGGCACGAGCGCATTTGGCAGTCCACGAGAGGAACTTCCAGGGGCAGCCAAAACATCCCTGTGGGAGGGGCAGAGGCATCGGGCGCGTTCGGTAGTGTGCAGGATGAACTTCCGGGAGCAACCGAAAAATCCTCGCGGGTGTGGTAGAGGCTTTGGATGCATTGGGCAGTGCACGGGATGAACTTCCAAGAACGTTCGAGCATCCCCGCGGGTGCTGTAGAGGTGTCGAGTGCATTTAGCAATGTGCGGGATGAAACTTGGGGGCATTGGACATGATCGGCAGTGCCTGGGACGAACTTTCGGGAGCGACCGCAACATGCCGGGGGCATAGCAGAGGCTTTGGGCGCATTTGGCAGTGTACAGGATGAACTTTAGGGTGCTGCCAGAAAATCTCCGCGGGCTCAGCAGAGGCGTCAGATGTGTTAGGCAGTGCTCAGGACAAACTTCTAGGAGCGACCAGAATATCCCTGCGGGCAGGAAGCAGGTCGGGTGCATTCAGCTGTGCACAAGGCAAACTTCCAGGAGCAACCAGAACATACCCGTGGGCTCAGCAGAGGCTTCGGGCATGTTGGGCAGTGCATGGGACGAACTTCTGTGAGCGACCGGAACATCCCTGCAGGTGCGACGGAGGCCATTGGGTGTGCTTTTGGCAGTGTGAAGGATGACAACTTCTGGGAGTGACAGAATATTCCCAAGGGAACCAGCGGCATTGGACATGTTCGGCAGTGCAAGGAATGAACTCCTAGGAGTGAAAGAACTTCCCAGCAGGTGTGGCAGAGGCGTCAATGTGTTGGGCAGTGTGCAGGAAAAAAACTTCTAAGAGCGACCAACACATCTCTAGGGCACGGCAAAGGTGTTGGGCATGTTGGATCATTGCACGGGACAAAACTTTCAGGGGTGACGGGAAAATCTCCCCCACGAGCACTGGTAGTGGCTAGGAGGCAAAGGAGCATGAGCAGATGTGAGAGAGGTGCCAAGCGGCAAGAGGGGCAGCAACAGGCAAGAATGTAAGTGCAACAAGCTAGCACGTGATAGGCAGTGAAGCTGGGGCCAGGTTTGACTTTGTCCTAATGACCACAGACATACACAGCGCCAAGAAGGACTCCGACTTTGGCAGGATACGTATAGTACAATCTGACCAGAACATCCTACAGGCATGACAGTGGCATTGGTGGTTGCAGTGCGGGGATGAACTTCCGGGAGCAATTGGAGCATCCCCGTGGGGCAGCAGAGATTTAGGCACGTTGAGTAGTGCACTGGACAAACTTACAGGACGTGATCAGAAACATACCAGTGGGTGTGGCAGTGTTTTTGGACGCATTTTGGCAAGTGCGAGGGATGAACTTCTGAGAGCGGACTAGAACATCCCCACAGGCATCGCAACAGTGTAGGGTACGTTCTGCAGTGCACAAGGCGAGCTTTTGGGAGGGACAGCAAAATCTCCGCGGGCTTGCCAGAGGCATCACTGCATTGGCAGTGCGTGGGATGAACTTTGGGAGCAACCAGAACATCCTGCAGGTCTGCGGCAGAGTTGTCGTGAGTGTTCAGAACTGCCAATGATGAACTTTCGAGAGCAAACAGAACATTCCTGTGGGTGTGGCAGAGGCATTTGGCACGTTTGGCAATGCGTGAGGTGAATGTTTGGGAGCGACTTAAACATCCCCACGGGTCGCAGCAATGGCCATCGACCAACATTGGGCACTGCACGGGACATATACATATACACCACATATACAAACATTAATTACTGCATATATGTTTAGTCATTTCTAAAGAAAAAAATTAGAAAGTAAAAGAGAGATCAAAAAGAAGAAAACAATGATTTCCTTGTTAAAGGAGGATTTCCTCGAACTTTGTCCCCTACAAAAAGAAAGATAATTTTCTCTATGCATAAATAAAAGAGTAATGCTACATAAATCAGTTCAACATTTTATGAATATCAAATTATATTTAATACATAATAAATAATAGATTGAGAGATATTTAAATAATATTTTAAATTTTAATAATATAAATGATATTTTATAATTTTATAATTTATTATTTTCGGTGTCGAGAATGTATTTGAGTCAAGATAAATATCATTTCTCAAAATAAAATAAGCACGAAATACATGTGTTAGATGTCCAAAGTCAACCTAATGCCATAGTTCCACACTAGCAGAATGAGCCCACATACAACAATACTGTTATGGGTAGATTAATCATAATTAATATAAGTAAATCAACTTTGGACAATTAAATCTGCTTAATTATTTAAATATGCCATAACCAAGCCAGGGTTCATTAATTAACAATTAACTTATCACATGGATTGCATGCCATAACCAAGATAATGTTCTTTTTGTTTTTTAATTCATAATTTAAGTATATGATTAAGGGCAATAATCAAGAGGTTTTAAACAATTTTGTTTGCCAGTACTTCACCTAATCAATGTTTACACTTACATATCAATACACATGACCACTAAAGAAAGGTCTACATGTAGCATCTTATATGCATATATTGCCCAAAATAATTGCTTCCCAGTGATCTTCAAATGTCAAATTTATAACTTAATGAAGACAAAAATACAAGAGAAATACATTTGGCAAGAAAACTCTTAACTTCAACCTAAGCTCTTAAGCAAGAAAAACAACTCTTAACCTTGTCTTAAGCCCAAGTTATCTCAAGAAAACTCTTAAAAGATAATCAACAAATATAAAAAGAAAGTAAGCAAGAATGCTAACCTTGATTCTTGATTATTGAATGAGAAAATAACAAAATTCGGAGCATATCTCCTCCTCACAAATAATGGGCTGTATTTATAGTATTTAGACAGCCTTATCTTACTTCAACTAGTACTTAGGTTCCTTATCCACTTAGGATATGTTTTCCTAAGTCAACAAGGTTTTCTAAGATAACTAAAACATTATCAAGATAGACCTTATCCTAATGTTTCCTAACCCTACTATGATTCTTGGTTTTTGTTGAATTTCTACTTAGACTAGAATTCCTACTTTGACTAAACCTTTCTGTCCTTATCTTATCTCCTCTCCTCCAGCTGCTGACCTTCATCTTGTTGTTTCCTTCTAGGATTAGGACTTCCATATGGCATGTCCTTTCCATTTCAAGACTCTCTTTGACATGATCATCTTGTTGAAGTCAAACCTGCCATAATGTCCTACTACTGCTAGAGTTCTTCATGCTGTCCATGTCCTCCACCTCAGATTGCACCATGCGTATCCTGTCCATACTGGTGTCCTCCTTGGCTTGGAATTCTTCAGTCAAGTAGGACAGAGTAAGAGCCTGGCCGTGCTTCACTGCATGCTGCGTCAAGCTTGTTGCATGCACATTCTGGTATGTTGCTGCCTCTCTTGCTGCTTGGCGCCTCACACGCATCCGCTCATGCTCCCTTTGCCTCCTAAGGTCCTCAACACAAACTTGTCCGATGCAGCTACCATGCCTGCAGGAATGTTCTGGTGTCTCTTGGAAGTTCTCTGCCGTGACTAGGGCATTGCACACATTCGGCAGTCACAGGATGAACTTCAGTGAGCGACAGAAACTTCGCAGCAGACACAGCAGTGGTGTTGGGCGTGTTAGGCAGTGTGCAAAACAAACTTCTGGAAGAAACCAGAACATTCATGCATGCACGGCAGCAGCGTCGGGCGTGTTGGGTAGTGCATGGGAAGATCTTCCAGGAGTGACCAAAACATCCCTGCAGGTGCGGTGGGGGCATCCGACATGTTTAGCAGTGCATGGGACAAACTTTTGGGAGCATCTTGATCATCTCCGCAGCCCAATGGAACATCCAGTAAGTTTGTCCCATGCACTGCCGGACATGTCCGACGCTGCTGCCATAACCATGGGGATGCTCCGGTCACTCTCGGAAGTTTGTACTGTGCACTGCCGAATGTGCCCAATGCCTCTGCTGCACCTGCGGGGATGTACAGGTAGCTCCTGGTAGTTCATCACGAACACTACCAAAAGTGCCCAATGCCACTGCTGCGCCCGAGGGGATGTTCATGTAGCTCCCGGAAGCTCATCCCATGCACTGCCAAAAGTGCCCAATGCCTCTGTTGCGCCCACACAGATTTTCTGGTTGCTCCTAAAAGTTTGTCTCGTGCACTGGCAGATGCACCCGTTGCCGTTGATACGACTGCAGTGATGTTCCAGTTGCACCCAGAAGTTTGTCCCGTACACAGCCAAACGTGCCCAGTAACTGCGCTGCACCCACGGGGATGTTCTGGTCACTCCCAGAAGTTCGTACCGTGCACAACGCCAGTGCCGCACCCACATGGATGTTCAGGTCGCTATTGGAAGTTCGTCCTGCACACTGACCAATGTCTTCAATGCCTCAACTGTTCCCAAGGGGATTTCCAGTCGCTTTGGAAAGTTTCATCCTGCACACTGCCGAATGCACCCAACGCCTCTGCTGTCCCTGCAGGGATGTTCTGGTCGCTTTCAGAAGTTTGCCTTGCGCACTGCCGAATGCGCCCGACAACTCTGCCGTGCCTGTGGGGATGTTCCCGTCGCTCCCCAAAGTTCATCCCAAGCCCTGCCAAATGCGGCCGACTCCTCTGCCAAGCCTACAGAGATGTTCTGGTTGCTCCCAGAAGTTTGTTCCACGCACTGTCGCATGCACACAACACCACTGCCGTGCCCATCCCGGCTACTGAATGCGCCCAACAAAGCTGCCGTGCCCACAGAGTGTTCTGGTCACTCTCCGATGTTCGTCCCATGCACTGCCAAACGTACCTGATGTCTATGCCATGACCGTGGGGATTTTCTGGTTGCTCCAGGAAGTTCATCCCGCACACTGCCAAATGCGACTGAAGCCTCTGGCGCGCCAGCAGGGATGTTGCGGTCGATCCTGGAAGTTTGTCCCAAGCACTGCCGAACGCTTCTGACACCTCTGCTGAGCCTGCAGGGATTTTCCGGTTGCTCTCAGAACTTCATCCCACGCACTGCCAAATGTGCAAAACACTGCTGCCATGCTCGCGGGGATGTTCTGGTCACTCACTGAAGTTTGTCCCACGCACTGCCCAATGTGCCGGAAGCCTCTGCCGTGCCCAGGGGGATGTTTTGGTAGCACCCAGAAGTTTGTTCCACGCACTGCCAAATACACCCAATGCCTCTGCTGCACTTGCAGAGATGTTCTAGTCGATCCCAAAAGTTTGTCCCGTTCACTGCCAGATGCACGGAACACCACTACCATGCCAGCGGGGATGTTCTAGTCGGTCCCAAAAGTTTGTCCCGTGCACTGCCAGATGCGCCCAACATCACTGCCGTGCCCGCGGGGATGTTCTGGTCGCTCCCGGAAGTTCATCCCGACCACTGCCCAATGAATCCGATGCCTCCGCCATTCCCTATGGGATGTTTTGGTGACTCTTGGAAGTTCATCCCATGCACTGCCGAATGCGCTCAAAGCCTCTGGCATGCGCCCATGGAGGTTTTATGGTCGCTCTCAGAAGTTCGTCCCGAGCACTACTGAATGCGCCCAAGTTCGGCCAAGTTTTCCTAAGTCAACAAGGTTTCCTATCAAGATATCCTATTGCTGACTTAGGCATGAATATACCTTATCAAGATAGACCTTACCCAAACATATCCTAATCCTACTAGGATTCTTGGTCTTTCTTGATTATCTACCTAGACTAGAATTCCTACCTTATCTTCTATTCTACAGCGGCTGGACTTTTTGTTTGCTTCTCCTTCTAGGACTAGGACTCTCAATGCATATCTTTCTGCCCTTAGAATTCTCCTGGGCATGAATATCCTATTGCTACTGGAACTCATCATGCATGTCCTGCTGCTGATAGAACTCTTCTTGGCATAGATGACCTGCTGCTGCTGGAACTCTGCTTGGCATAGATGTCCTCCAACTGCTGGAATTCTTGTTGGTGTGAATGTCCTTCATTAATTAGGATTATGTCAAATACTGGCGGGGCCTAATTGCTGGGCTGCATACTTGCTGTTGCCATGCTTCTTGTGCATATTTTCTGGCCCACGCTCTCTTTTGCTGCCCCCTTTTCTGCCATTGCCTTTCCTGCATACTTAGGTTTTCAACATGAACATGCCCAACCCCTCTGCCATGCCCCCGGGGATGTTTCAGCTACTTCCAGCCACTTTGTCCCGTGCAATGCTGAATGCACCCAATGATGCTGCTGAGCTTGCAGGGATTTTCCAGTCGCTACTGGAACTTTGTCCCGTGCACTGCCAAACACGCCTGACGATGCTGCCTAGCTTGCAGGGATATTCTGATCACTACCGAAAATTCGTCCCAGGCACTGCCGAACATGTCTGCCACACCTGCAGGAGATATTCCGATCACTCCCAAAAGTTCTTCTTGTGCACTGGCAAATGTGCCTGAAGCCTCTACCATGCCTGCTGGGATGTTCCGATCCCTCCTGGAAGTTCATCCCGTATACTGCCGAACATCCCTCCTGGAAGTTCATCCCGTATACTGCCAAACGTTTCTGACACCTATGCCGCGCCTGCGGGCTTGTTCTGGGTCTCCTGGAAGTTCATCCCACAGACAGCCGAATGCGGCCAAAGCCTCTGCTGTACCTAGGCGGATGTTCCGGTCACTCCTGAAAATTTGTCCAACGCATTGCCGCACGTGGCCAAT